>PVKM010010546.1:0-34748 GCA_004027735.1 Carollia perspicillata | reverse complement strand
AAGAAGAAGAAGAAGAAGAAGAAGAAGAAGAAGAAGAAGAAGAAGAAGAAGAAGAAGAAGAAGAAGAAGAGAGAAATTTGACCACCAACTTACACAACCATACACAAAAATAAACTCAACATGGATAAATGACTTAAATATAAGTAGTGATACCATAAAAGTCCTATAAGAGAATATCAGAAGAATAGCTCAGATATTCCATGCAGCAATATTTTCACTGATATGTCACCTAGAGAAAGGGACATACAGGAAAAAATAAACAATTGGTAGTTCATGAAAATAAACAAAAATCTATCTGCCCATTAAAGAAAACATCACCAAAATGAAAAAGGAAGCAACCATATAGGAAAAATATATTTCCAAATAATAACTCAGATAAGGGTTTGAGCTCCAAAATATATAAAGAATTCACACAACTCCACTCCAGACAAACAACCCAATTAAAAAATGAGCAAATGACTTGAATAAACACTTCTCCAAGGAGGACATACAGAGAGGCCAGAGACATATGAAAGGATGCTCAATATCACTAGTTACCAAAGAGATGAAAACCACCATGAGATGCCATTTATTTTATTGATTTATTGATACCCCTTTGTATTACAAAATCTTTTATTACAAAATCTTTTATTACAGAACCAGAAGTATGTAATTCTGTAACAGAACAATATCACACTCAAGCACACCATGTGATATTTTAGGTGAAATGTTCAAATTAAAACTATAAATTATTACACCCATATTATTACCCTACCAACCACACTGAAGCAGGCCTTACTTCTACTGGACCCTATATGTTCAGGAACCTTTTTAAATATAGCTAAGGTCTGAGAGTCATGAATTTTTTTCAGTTTTCATGTGTCAGAGGAAGTCATTATTCTTTATTTACTTTTTAAAGATATTATCACTGAGTATAGAATTCTAGGTTAACAGTATTTTCTTTCAGAACTTAAAAGATGGTGATCCACTAACATTTGCTTGCACGTTTATTTTTCTTTCTCTTTTTTATTGCTCAAGTACAGTCAAATGAGTGGACAAAAAAAATGTGGAACATTTACACAAAAATGGAATATTATGCAACAGAAAGAAAGGACTTTCTACCCTTTGCAACAGCATGGATGGAACTGGAGAGCATTATGCTAAGTGAAATAAGCCAGGTGGTGAAAGACAAATACCATATGCTTGAAGGACTTTTAATAGAAATTGGCTGTTATCCTACCTTTGTTCTTCTTTATATAGTTTGTCTTTTTTTGTTGTTTAAAATCTATTTGGTTTTGGTGCAGTTTTCTTCATGTTTCTGAGCTTGTGGTTTATTGAGGTGCTTAACTTTATGAATATATGGAACACAATTATAGTAACTTTTTAAAATGTTGGTTTAACTTGATATCTGTATCAGTTCTGTATTTTTGTTAGTTGATCACTTTTTTCTTAATTGTGGGTCATATTTTCTTGCTTTGATGCATCCCTAATAATGTTTGATTGGGTGCCTGAGAGTATGAATTTTTGCTTCTTGAATACACAGTATTTTTGTGTTACTAAAAATCTTGAGATTTGTCCTGAGGTGCACTCAATGTACTCAGAAACAATTGGCTCTTTCAGACCTTGCTTTATGATTTAGTGGGACTAGAGCAGTGTTCATTGTAAGGGTAAATACTACCATGACTGAGATAAAACTGTCCCATGTGCTCTGCCCAGTGACTTAGGATTCATGAGAGTTTCTAGTCTAACTTGTGGACACTGGTACTCTTTCTGGTCCTGGGCCACATGAGATAGTTTTTTCCTCTAATCTACTCATTTGGATCTTGTTCTGGCCTCAAGCAGCCTCACATGTATGTGCTAAATGTTGCATTGCTGAATATGTAATAAGGACTCTCCATAGGTGTCTAGAGATTTCTCTATAAAATTCTTTTTCTCAGTACTCTGTTCTGAAAACAGTTAATGTCGTGGTCTCTACACACTCTGAGATTCATATTCTCAACTCATAGAGTCTGCTGGGCTTTTCCTAGGTTCACCCAATCTGTGCCATGGACTAGAATATCTCAAGGCTGTTACCTGGGACAATAACAGAGTTTACCCCATTTGTTTCCCTTCTCTCATTGATCAATGTTCTTCATTGACTGATACACACCATCTTTTTTTTTCTTTCACATTTTAATTGTTTTTCTTAAATAATGTAGTTTCCATATACATTTTTTTTATTTGTGGTTTTTTCAATGGAAGGATAAATTGGTTCTTGTAACTGTATCTTGGACTGAAACAGAGTATTCATCCATTCTTATTTGAATTTTCAATTTCCTTCATTGATTTCCTTCTCTTATCAACAATCTACTCCAAATTACTATAGGTGAGACTAACGTTCCTAAAACACAAACCTTATCACATTACATGTGAACCTGAAACTGTTCAAAGGCTCTCCTTTCTTTTAAAACAGAATTCAAACACCGGTATAAAATGTACATTAGGGTTCTGACTTCATCCACCTTCCCAGGATCTTTAAATTGACCCCTCTATGTGAGTCCCACTGAAATAATTGAAATACCAGCGTATCAAGCTCTGAGAAACCCCTCTTCACTTTAGCTTCCCTAGCTTAGAAAGATCTTCTCTTTTCCACTGTTGATACCTATTCATCCTTCCAATAGCATGGTGATCAATTTATCAATAACTTCACAGTCCAAATAGATAATTATTCACTCTGGCTGGTGTGCCTCAGGGGATGTAGTGCCGGGGTGTGAACCAAAGGGTTGCTGGTTCGATTCCCAGTTGGGGCACATGACTGGGTTCCCACAGGGGGCATTGGAGAGGCAACCACTCATTTGTGTTTCTCTCCTTTTCTTTCTCCCTCTTTTTCCCTCTATCTAAAAGTAAGTAAATAAAATATTTTAAAAATAGATATTCTCTTGGTTTTCTCAGCAATGGCATAGTTTTTCTCATATTCAGAAAATATTTATAGATTTATGAATTATCTATTAAGTGAATTAATAATTAAATGAATGAATGAGTAAAATGAGATTTAAGAAGTTTAATCATAAATGTGTTATGTAAATTTAGCATAGAACAGAATACAAGCTAAGCTTTCAATGTCTTAAGTACTATATTGAATTCCAGCCATGTTGCATCTGTCATTTTTGTTTCAGAAAGAAAATATTTAGCAATCAAACCACTTCTTTTTATCAGTGGTTTAACTTTGATGATTATTGTAGCAACAGCTTTTAGTCAGAGAGCCACAATGACTTTTTCTCAAAATAAAGAGAATATGTGATTTAATTGAGAGTAGCTCATTTGAATGACAGGAAATTGTGTTGGTTTCATTTCCATAGTTTCAATCATATAGAAAATAGCAAAGACTAATGCTGTGCTGTGGAATCAGATGAACAAAGTTCAAATCCACATTGCACACATAACTCTTTTGTGACTTTGAACATTGCTTACCTATCTAGATATATTCCCTGTCAAAAACTACTTTGTACTTTACTTTCTAATTATTTAGAATGGGGGATGCTATAAATTGACTTTGGACACTGTGTTACAGATAAAATATGAGACAAATTCACATGGACTACCGAGTCCTGTGGAGGAAAAAAAACAGCAGAGCTACTCTCTTAAGGGGAGAGTGGAGTGCCTCGGAGCAGCCTGGATACTCTCTCAAGAGAATGCCATGACTCTTGCCTCAACAAGGTTTTAATGAGTTTCAATTTTCAAGGGATACAGGTAAAGCTCATTAATCATTGTCAGGCAGTAAGGATCAAACAATAGATAGCATATAAAGAGCTATGAGGGTTTATTTTGAGCCAGGGTCTGTTACCTAAAGGGCTACAAAACTTTGGGAAACAAACTCATTTCCTGCTTGGACCCTTATCATTTAATTGAGAGCTATCTTAGCAAAGCAGGTTTCACAGAATTTTATGTACTCTTTCTTAGGCCTGATGGCCCTGGGGAATCTGCACCATCCAGCACAGGGCTGTGCCACCCTTTGTCATTGTTTCAGGCTTAAGTCAGGCAGTGGAAGTAAGGCAGCCAAGAGATTAGGAAACTTCTCACAGACAGATTGAGGACTCAGGCTATTTTCAAAGCTGAGGTATGAGGGTCCATCACCCCCTTTTGCTGTAGCCCCCCAAGTTCTTCCCTGGGGGCTCCCCATGATTATGCCTGTCTTAGGTCATTCCTCCCTTGAGGAATCTTATGGGTCATTGGCTATCTGATCAAGCACTGGGGGCCAGGCAGGGTGAAGTAAAAGGAGCAGAGGCAGAACTCCTGCCAGGGAGATAAGCTTTGTCTCTGTAGTGGCTTTTGGTCTGAAGGTCACACACTCAGCCTTAGCCATGGTAGTGGTGCGGGGGGGAGGGGGGTATAGCTTCAAAAATCAGACAGGACGGTTCCCAACATCTCCCCCTTTTTTGTTTTTGAAATCAATTGTAGCTGTTAAGCTCGTGAAACCTACTATTTGCTGTTCCAAAATGCAATATTAAAAAATAACCTATATGTATATATCATAACGCACAAATAAGGATTAAGACAAGGGGGCACCCAAGGGCTGCTAGGACCCAAACTTGTAAATTCAGTCCATCAAACCAGTTTTTAGCATTCAGCCATTATAAGTTATTGTTGAGGGCCTGGAAAAAATGTTGCAAATACAAGGGAACACAAAAGTAACAGGTCTGGTTACACTTCAGTCCTTGGGAGAATTAGCACAGACTTCAGGAAGTTACTTTAAAGATATGCAGCAAGGGCTTGCTGCTTTAGCTCAGGATTAGAGAGGTTTAGCAAGAGCAAGTCACAAAGCAACCTAGGTATAATACAGGCCTGATTTCCCATGGGAGAACTTCTTCATGGGTGTGGTCTTGTGTGCCGACTCATCCCCCACTGGTTTTCCACATGGGTGCTGAGCTACATTTCCATGTCCTGTGAAGTGGTTTCCTACAATAAATGTCATCTCATAAAATTATTATTAAAATAAAACAATGCTTGTAATGTACCTGACCCTGTAGTGGCACACTATAAATAATCAGTATGCATTATCTAGCTTCATTTTGCTCCAACTTCATGTGATGTCACTGAGACAGCAATTTAAGCTATACATCACACAGATTTATCTTCAGACTTGCAATAGATGTAAATTATAATCTCAACTTAGCAATACATAATAGAGTTTGATTTTTTTGTAAAAGTTTTAAAAATCATCTTATTCAGAATTCTAAGTGCAACAACCCTAAAGATACAAAATATACTTGAAGAAAGAAAGAGATCAGAGAAGAAATAAAGTTGTCAGTTGTGTCATTTTAGTGTCTTGATGATATTTTTATCCATTGCCAACATTAGTGACAGTCATTTTAGAGCTCCAAAAATTCCAGCGGCTCTCTAGTTTTCACACTTCCCTGTGAAACATCAGATGGGATACATCCTAGCTCTGGTGATCCTAGAAGGGGTGAGGTGAGGACCAAGAGAGTTCTTAAACCTCCCCCTCTCTTTCCTGCACAACACAGTGGTGGGCATAAGGTGAGGAGCAGAAAAGGACATCCACCAAGGTGAATCAAGGCCCTCTGGTTGCAAAGGAAATTAAGCAAGCGACACACAGACCATTTTCTGCTGACTGCACCTGCTAATTTTTCTGGATGGTCTCTTGCATGGATATGAGACAGGATAGAGCTCTGGGTACACGGCTATAGCCCCTCCATAGTCTCTCTCCAATGGCAGATGCCTATGTGACCTTATATAGCAGGATCATACACAGGAGATTCATGGGAGCCAGCCAACAACTGCAGGCATCTCCTTTCAGGACTTATTCTGGGCTTACAGGACCCTTCAGGATTCTCACATCTGTCATACTAACATGAGGTAAAACAGCATCCCTTTTCTGACTAGCTCTGCCTTTCTGTCTCTCTCAGTTCCTCTCACCACATAGTGGTAGCAGTGAGGGATAAGCACAAGGACTACAGCTCAGCCCACCATCTGACAAACATCCAGATGCAGCCATCTCATTCTTGTGGAAATCCTGGTTTTCATAAGCAATTTTCATTTCTATCCAGACTTGAGGGAAACAAATGACTTGTATTTTTACTAGCATAGCCCTTTCATGAAAGAGGGAGGATTACATGTCATTCAAAGGCTCTGCTATGCACCTAAATACTTATCTTCTCTCAACTCTTTTTGTTTAGACAACGAGATACTGGCTGTTGCAAGTTGCATGTGTGTGCGTGTTTGTGTGTGTGTTTGTGTGTGTGTTTAATTACTCTGCTTGCGAAAACTTGCAGAGAAACATATATTTTTTCTCCCAGCTCTTAACTGTTGACAACACTTTCTATTATCATGTTTCATACATAAAAAATTAAAGCTCTTGACAGTCATGAAGATGTGTTTTGAATATATTCTTTACATTTAGAGTAAAGCTCCTTTCTCTCAGCATTCCACTCACCTCACTTTTGAGACTTTATTTTTTTCTGTATGTTTTCTATTCCACTTCACTCTGGGAATTTGCGCAGTGAATTCCACATATTAAGCCTTCATTTTAATTATATTCACCTATGATGACTTTTCAACTACATCTACATTCTTATAGATCAAATTCCCTAAATATAAAGATAAAACATATTTTTAAATCTAGTCTATAAATAACAAATTTAATATAAAGACGTTATCCAGTAGAAACATTGACTCAATATAGAGGAAAATAAATTTTGTAAATTTAATCTATTCAAAGAAAGAATGTGGCATTATGTGAAATGAGTCCTCCCACTATAAAGTGAGGTCTTAGCTGAGAGATGGGTAACCACTACTCAGACACCTTGTATCAGCAATGACTCCTGCACTGGCAGAAAGAAGGATGCCATATTAGCCTATAAATTTACTTGTGCTTCACAATTAGGAAAGTATCTGTGTATTATAGTCAGAGATACTGAGGTTTTGGGTAGCTTTAACATAATCCATAAATTATTTTAAGATGCTTACCTTTCAGAATTGAACTTTAGTTACCCTTTCTTTGAGTGTGAACTAGAATCAGTAACCCACCTCTAAAGAGTAGAATCTAGTGGAATGATGGTGTGTGACTGGAGACTAGGTGTGTCTTTGTTCTCTCTCTAGGACCATTTGTTCTGGGGGTAGCTGGCTGTCAAGTCATGAAGCACTCAAACACCATATGGAAGGGCTCTGTTGAGGAATTGTGGCTTTCTTTTAATGGCCAGGAAGAAAGTGTCCATTGATGTCAAAGAGGTGTTAAAATCCCCAACTATGACTGTATTTCTGTTGATCTCTCTCTTTCTGTCCATCAAGATTTCAGTCAAGAGTCATGTGAGCAAACCCCCTTGGAGTTGGTAATCCAATCCAAACATACTTTTAGGTAATTAGCTGAGCTAACAAATCGATCACCCAGTTTAGCTTACCCACACAGTAGACTGTAAGATAATAAAATTTATTGTTTTTAAATATAACTGTTGTTCAGTTATAGCTGTTCTCACTTTTCCCCGATTACTCTCCCCATTTTACACATCCATTCCTCCCTCTGTCTTTGTCCACATGCCCTTTATACATGCTCCTGGACTCTTCCCCTTGTTTACCAATCATCCCCTTCCTCACTCCCCTCTTGTCACTGTCAGTTTGTGTTCTATTTCCATATATCCGGTTCTATTTGCTCACTTGTTTGTTTTGTTGATTAATTTCCACTAATAGGTGAGGTCATATTGTTTTTGTCTTTCACTGTCTGGCTTATTTAACTTAGCATAATATTTTCCAGTTCCATCCATGCTTTTGCAAATGATAGGAGTTCCTTCTTTCTTTCTGCTGCATAGTATTACATTGTGTTAATGTACCACAGTCTTTTGATCCACTCATTTACTGATGGGCATTTAGGCTGTTTCCAGCAATTGGCTATTGTAACTTATGCTGCTATGAACATTGGGATACATCAGTTCTTCTGAATTCATGTATCAGAATTCTTGGGGTATGACCCCAGCAGTGAAATCACTGAGTCAAAAGGCAGTACCATTTTTAGTTTTTTTTTTTTTTTTTTTTTTGAGGAAATTCTATACAATTTTCCACAGGGGTGCACCAATCTGCATCCTCACCAATAGTGTACTAGAGTCCCCATTTTCTCCATAGCCTCACCAGCACTTGTTTGTTGATTTGTTTATGACAGCCGTTCTGATTGGTGGGTAGTGGTATATCATTGTGGTTTTAATTTGCCTCTCTTTCATGGCTTGTGATGCTCACCATTCTTTCATATGTCTATGGCTCTCTGTATGTCTTCCTTGGCGAAGGGTCTGTTCAGGTTCTTTGCCCATTTTTTTAATTGAATTGTAGTCTTCCTGGTGTGGAGTCACATGGGTTCTTTATATATTTTGGAGATCAAATCCTTGTCTGAGGTATCATTGCAAAATATATTTTCGCTTACAGATGTTTACTTTTTTATTTTATTGAAGTTTTCTTTAGCCATGAAGAAGCTTTTTAATTTGATGTGGCCCCAATTGTTCATTCTTTCCTTTATATTCCTTGTTCTAGGGGATATGAAGGTAAAATATGGCTGGGTGGAATGTCTGAAACTGTCATGCCTATGTTGTCCTCTAAGACTTTTATGGTGTTGTGACTTATATTCAAGACTTTTATCCACCTTGAATTTATTTTTGTGTATGGTGTAATTTGCTGATCAAGTTTCATTTTTTTTGCATGTAGCTGTCCAGATCTCCCAATACCATTTTTGAAAAGGCTATTTTTATTCCATTTTATGCCCCTACCTTCTTGGCAAATATTAATGGAACACAGAGAGTTGGGCTTACTTCTGGGCTCTCTATTTGATTCTATTGATCTATGTGACTGTTCTAATGACACTACCAAACTGTTTTGATTACAGTGGCTTTGCAATATAGTTTTATATCAGGTATTGTGATTCCTCCTACTTTTTTCTTCTTTCTCAGAATTGCTGAGGCTATTTGGGGTCATTTGTGGTTCCATATACATTTTTGAAATATTTGTTCTGTATCTGTGAAATGTGTCATTGGTATTTGAATATGGATTCCATTGAATCTATAAATTGCTTTGGGTAATATGGACATTTTTATTATGTCAATTCTTTCAATCCATGAATAAGATATATGCTTCCATTTCTTTGTGTTTTCCTCAATTTCTTTCCTCAGTGTTGTATAGGTTTCTGAGTACAGGTCTTTTACCTCCTTGGTTTGGTTTATTCCTAGGCACTTTATTTTCTTGTTGCTATATCAAATAGGACTTCCCCCTAACTTTTGTTTCCTATATTTCATTGTTTTTTATAATAATGCCTTTGATTTCTGAATAGTGACTTTGTATTTTACTGTCTTTCCAAATTCATTTATTAGGTTGTCATTTTTGGTGGAGTCTATAATATTTTCTATGTAAACTTTCATGTCATCTTCAAACAATGAGTTTTGCTTCCTCCTTTTCAATTTGGTTGCCTTTCATTTCTTATTCTTGTCTGATTACTATGGTTAAGACTTCCAGTACTATATTTAATACAGATGGTAAAAGTTCACATTTTTGCTTTGTTCCTGATCTTAGTGGAAAAGCTTTTGACCCATTGAGTATAACATTGACTATAGGTCTCCCATATATGTCCTTTATTATGTTGAGGTATGTTCCCTCTATTCACTTTACTGAACATTTTTGTCATAAATGGGTACTGTACCTTATCAAATGCTGTTTCTGCATCTATTGATATGGTCATATAAATTTTGTCTTTCCTTTTGTTTATGTGATGTATTAAATTTATTGACTTGTGACTATTGTACCATCCTTGCATCCCTGGGATGAATCCCACTTGATTATGGTGTATGATCTTTTAAATGTATTGCTGGATGCAGTTTACCAATATTTTGTTGATGATTTTAGCATCTAAGCTGTTTAATGATATTAGCCTGTAGTTTTCCTTCTTGTTTATGTCTTTATCTAGGTAGGGGATTAGGATGATACTGGCTTCATAACAAGAGACTGGGAATCCTCATAGTGTGTAAAGGATTGGAATTAGCTCTTCCTTTAATGTTTTGCAAAATTATCCTGTGAAACGATCTGGACCAGGGCTTTGTGTGTTTGTAGTTCTTAGATTACTGCTTAAATTTCACTAGCTGTTATTAGTCTGTATAGGCTTTCTGCTTCTTCTTGGTTCAGTTTTCAAGATTACATGTTTCTAGGAATTTGTGTATTTCATCCAGGTTTTCAAAATTCTTGGCCTATAGTTGTTCATAGTAATTTCTTACAATCCTTTGTATTTCTGTGGTATCAGTTGTTATCTCTCTTCTTTCATTTCTGATTGTATTTATTTGGATCCTCTCTCTCTCTCTCTCTCTCTTTTTTTTTTTTTTTTGATGAGTTTGCTTAAAGGCTTTTGATTTTGTTTATCTTTTCAAAGAACAAGCTCCTGGATTTTTTGATCCTTAGAATTGTGCTTTTAGTCTCTATGTCACTTAATTCCACTCTGATCTTGGTTATTTTCTTCCTTCTACTTGCTCTGGGCTGTTTTTGTTGTTGTTACTCCTGTTCATGTAGGGTTACATTGTTTATTTGAAATGTTTCTATCTTTTTTAGTTGGGCCCATATCACTATGAACTTCCCTTTCAAGACTGTCTTCACTGTGTCCAATAAGTTTTGGATTGTTTGAGTTCATTTTCATTTGTTTCCAGAAACTTTTTGGTTTCTTCCTTGATCTCATTCTTGACCCGTTCATTGTTTAATAGCATGCTATTCAATCTTCATGAGTTTGAGTTTTTTCCTTGAGGTTGGTTTCTAGTTTCAGTCCCTTGTGGTCAGAGAAAATATTTGATCTATTTTATGCTATGTAAGTATTGCCAGCCCATGTTTCTTTACTATTTATTTGCTTGGAACATTTTTTTCCAACCCTTCACTTTCAGTCTGTGCATGTCTTTTGTTTTGGTGGGTCTCTTGCAGGCAGCATATGTGCAGGTCATGTTTTGTTTTGCTTTTTTAATCCATTCAGCTACCATATGTCTTTGATTGGAGCATTTAATCTATGTACATGTAGGGTTATTATTGATAGGTAATTATTCATCGCCATTTTTTCCCTTTGCACCTGTGTTCTGCTTTTTCACACTCTTTTTCTCCATCTTCTTAAAGCAACCCATTTACCATATCTTGCAGTGCTGGATTGATAGAGGTGTATTCTTTTAACCTTTTTTGTCTTGGAAACTCCTTATTTTGCCTTCCATTTAAAATAATATCCTTGCTGTGTAGAATAGTCCTGGTTGCAGGCTTTTGCTTTTCACTACTTGAATTACTTTTCATTACTTCATTACTTTTCTTATTTCTTGCCATTCCTTTCTGGCTCATAGTGTTTCTGTTGAAAACTCAGCTGCTAGCCTTATCCAATCTCCCTTGTCCATTACTGTCTGTTTTTACTTGGCTGCTTTTAAGATTCTCTTCTAGTCTTTCAAATTTGGTATTTTAATTATGATGTGCCTTGGAGTGGGCCTTTGTGTGTTCATTTTCCTTAGTATCCCCTGGACTTTCTGCACTTGCATTGCTGTTGCCCTCTGTGAGTTAGGGAAGCTTTCTGTCATTTTTTAAAAATAGGTTTTCTTTCCCTTCTTTTCTTCTTCTGGTATTCCTGTTATTTGAATGTTATTTGTTTTATGTTGTCCTGAATTTCCCTTAAACTCTCCTCATACTTTTTGAGTCCTTTTTCATATTGATGCTGCTCCTGGGAATTTTTTCTACCTTGTCTTCCAGCTCACTAATTCAGTTCTCTGCTTCTTCCAGCCAGATTGTAATTCCTTCTCGTGTATTTTTATTTCAGAAATTGTATTCTTCATTTCTTACTGGTTCTTATTCGTATTTTCTATTTCCTTTTTTATGTTGTTGTAGTTCCTACTCAGTTCCTTGTAGTTGTTTCTGAGTTTCTTGAGCTCCTTATAACCATGTTTTTGAACTCTATGTCTGATAGATTACTTGTCTCAAAATCATTTAGCTCTTTACTGGGGATTCTTATGTTACTTTCAGTTAGGGTTTTTTTTTTTTTTCTTTATCTCCTCATTTTATCCAGCTCTTTTTGTTTTTTTCTATGGCCCAGGATATTCTACTTTGTCAGATGTCTTCATGCAGTTGTCTTCTGTGGTAGGAATTCTGTGTGACTGGGTGGTGCACTCACTTTGATCTCCTTGTCTGGATATTATAAGGTTCCCCTTTCTTCTGTTTGTGTGGATTCTCTTGTACTTGGGCTTCCCTTGCTAGTGGCTTCCATGTTGGTGGGATTCCCCTTTAGCAGGTTTAGTACTATTCACAACTTTTACCTTATCTTATGTGTTGTTTTATAAGTGTTGGTTAACAAAGCATTACTACCAGACAACTGAACGTATGCCAGTAAATGGGACCACCCTATGACATCAGCAATCTCAGCTACATTTGAGCAGATATTGATAAACATAATGAGAGATTACAGATATTAAAAGATATTACAAAGGGAATATGAGATGATCAAAAGAGGGAGAAATATTATTGAATGGTAAGCGGAAGGAGCATTGATAGTAGTGTGGATAGAACTGAGTTGGAGATAGGGAGAGAACAAAATTTTAAATGTAAGTAAAACACATATGGGCAATGGAAACAATGGGGTAAGAAAAAGGAAAAGTATAGTATGAGGTCTGAGGTACAGTTAAAAAGTTATTGTACCAAAAGGGGCAATATTAGAGAAAAACCAAAATAGGTCATTAGGAATGACAGCTGGAAGAAGTTTAATAAAGGTGGAATGGGAATAAGACTATTGCACTAAAGTGGAAATTGAATATGAGATGTCTTCCATATAGTAAATTATTTTAAGAGGATGGAGGGTCAAAACTAATAAGAGTAAGCAGTTAAGCCCAGTTTGAGAAAGGGGAAAGCAAAAGAAATAAAAAAAAATGAAATAATTTTCCTCACTCCACTGATCAGGGGTAAGGGAAAAAATGAAATGGAAGAAGACAGAGGGATAGTTTTCTTTGAGGTTTAAAGAACCAACAAATAGTGAACACCTATGAATTCTGTTAGAGCAATACAGTAATAACTGTGGTCTTTTGCCTAACTGGCCACTGTTTATGTAAGGATTCTTCAAAACAAGATTCTTATCAGAGGGGAAGAAGAATGTGCGTTGACTTAAGAAAGAGGAGCACTTATGTGAGGTTAGATGGAGGAGCAATAGTGAAAGAAGGTGATAGGAAGCCAGCATAATGTGAAAGCAAATAAGTTTATCAAGACAGTAATCAAGTTCACGAAGATGTTGAAATGAATTAACACCAGGGAGGGGTGCTACATAGTCTTTAGAATAACAATAATATGATAACAAAAATATAATCTAAATAAAAAGTATAAAAACTAAAAGACCAAGGTTAGTGAGTTATTTGGAATCCAAGGGAAGTGAAAGAAGAAAAGATACAATATGACGGAGAAAAACAAGCCACAACAAAACAAACAGAAAAAAACAAACAAACACATAATAATAACCTATATAAACAAAAAGAGAATGAGAAATTAAATTTAAAAAACGCAAGTTCCAATGAAGGGTAAGATGAACTTTGTTTCAGGTATTGGTTTTTGTCTTCTCACTTCTTTCTGGATCTGTCTCTTGTTTTCTCCCAGCTCACCACCTATTGGTTATTGCTATGTGTGCCTGGCCAATTTTGCAGATCCTTCTGGCTCCTGAAAGCAATAAGATTTGGGGTCCATTTTTACTTTGTGATTCTGCTTGGAGGTAGGCTCACTTTGTGCTGCAATAATCATAGTTGCCCAGTTTCCAGCCCATGCCCTGGGAGTGTTGTGTAATCTACACTCTCCACTTTGTGCCTTTGCATGTGTATAAACCACTTCGCTTTGCACCCCTTTGATCAATCCATGAGGTAAGTCCAGAGTCTATCTCAGAAACAGCCAGTTATGGCCCTCCTCTTTTCCTAGCTCCAGGCGTGGCAAGTTCTCAACCACTCTCTGGCACTGTCCCAGATGGCTGGCTACCACTGCCCCAATTTGGGTGCACTGTGCATGTGATTGTGTGCCTTTGGTTTCCACTGCAGTGACTTTGTACGTTTAAGACTCTCTGAGCACTACCTGGTCTGTGCCTTGCTCTCCTGGGAGGGGAGGTAGCTGCTAGCCTACTATCACAGACCTGCTCTCCTTCAAAGTCCAATGTTGTCTGTGTGGAAACCGTGGCCTAAGAGGTAATGCTGGGGATTTTCCCCATCTGCCTATAACATCCCTTTACAACATATTTTGAAACATCCTTTTCTCACTTTGGTTTCCAAACTTCATATTAGCTCAGAGTGTGTTGGTGTTTCACTTTGTTCTTCAGAAGGACATCTAAGAGTCCCACTTGGGTGCTCAAACAAGTGTGCTCATCTTTCACCTATTTCAACGCCATCTTCCTTCCATAAAATTTATTATTAGAAGCAGCTAAGTGTTGGTGCAGTTTGTTACACAGCAAACTAATTGACACTAGTAGTAACTAATTAAAACTCATGTCTGGAATCTCTGACTCAATGGGCTTGAGGCAAAACTTAGAATATAGATGAGAATCCAAGATGGCAGAGGAATAACTGGAAGTTGCATTAACCTCCTTCCAGGACCAATCTGGAATTACAAGTAAATTGTAGAGAAATCATCCTGAATAAGTAATTGAACATTAGCTGTAGAGAAACCTCATAACCACGGACAGACAGAAAAAAGCACTTCACCAGAAAAAGACTGGTAGGGAGTTCAGAAAAGGTGTAAGAGGGCTTGCTGAGTTTTTATGGGAAGAAGCTGAAGTACCAGAGGGATATTTCAGAAGCTAGAGTGTTTCTCCTGAGAAGTATGGATGTAACTGCAAGCTAGACTCCCCAGCCTAAAACACCAGAGCAGGGAAAGGAACCCAGACAATATTCAGCTGTAAAAAGTAGCAGGGTTTCTGTCTGCCAGGATGAGATGGCTGGAGATGCAGAGAACCTCTTAAAAGGACAATATACAAATTTTTGTTTCAAGTCACTTTCCTTGGGCTATGGGAGAGGGATGGGAGAGTGGACTAAAAATGCTTGAGGAGAGTTTGGGTTTGGTGGCTCTGGGAAGAAAACTGAAGGAATACCACCAATTTCCTTTTGGTGAGTCATTCCACATACTGCAGAAGGCATCTTTCTCATATGAAGCAGTCCTCTCTGACTAGCATCAGCCTGTGAAGAAGCAATAGCCCCACCATCAGAAATTGCTCTACCCCACCCTGTGATGTTTAAGCTGAGATACTAATTACAGCTTAAGCCTTTATCACTGACTAGTTTAACTAGTAAGGCAAAAAATACAAAAAAGTAGCCAAAATGTGAAGACAAAGAAACAGACATTAAATGCAAGAACAAGAGAACTCTAAGCAACAAAACAAACAAGCAAGCAAAATATAACGAAATACACTGAAATAGAAAACAGACAGATAGTAACCAGAGGGGAGAGGGGAGGGAATTTCAGGGGAAAAGCAGAAGGGGTCATAGGAACAAATATGAAGGACACATGGACAAAAACTAAGGAGGGTTGGAAATGGGAGGGAGGTGTGGAGCACTGGGGGGTGTGGGCTGGGATGGGAGTAAAAGACAGAAAACTGTACTTGAACAACAACTAAAATAAAAAATTAAAAAAAAAAGAACAAGAGAATTCTCCAGAAGAACTACATGAAATGGAGGCAAGCAATTTATCAGATAAAGAGTTCAAAGTAATGATTATAAGGATACTCAGCATGAAAAAAGACATAGAGAACATAGAATAAGACCAGTCAGAAATAAAGAATGAAATATATGAAATAACTAATACAGTAAAAGGGATAAACAGTAGGTTAGACAAAAAAAGAGGATTGAATCAGTGATTTCATAGACAAGGTAGAGGAAAACACCCAAGCAGGGCAGCAAAAAGAAAAAAAGAATTAAAAAATGAAGAACTTAAGAAACATTTTTGACTAAATGAAGTTGAACAACATCTGCACCATAGGCATACCAGAAGATGAAGAGAGAAGCAAGAGGCCAAGAAATTGTTTGAAGAAATAATGACTGGAAATGTGCATAATCTGTGAAGGAGAAAGACACACAAGCCCAAGAAGCTCAAGGAATCCCAAACAAGTTGGACCTGAAGTGGCCTACACTGAGGCACATTGTAATTAAAATGACAATGTTTAAAAACTAGGAGAGAATCCTAAAAGCTACAAGAGAAAAGAAGGTAGTTACTTACAAGGGAGCACCAATTAGATCGTCATCTGATTTCTCAACCAAAATATTTCAGGACAGAAGTGAGTGGTGTAAAACACTCAAGGTAATGAAAAGCAAGAACCTACAACAAGGCTACTTTACCCAACAAGGCTATCATTTATAAGCAAAAAAGAAATAAGGAGCTTCCCAGACAAGAAAAAGATAAAGGAGTTTGTTAACACCAAACTACTACTATAACAAATGTTAAGGGGCTTGCTTTAAGAATAAGAAGAAAAAAGAGAGAGAGGAAAATATTCTAGCAGTAAAACAGCACTACATAGATATCTATCATCACTCTAAATGTAAATGGCTTAAATGCTCCAGCTAAAAGACATAAGGTAGCTGAATTGATAAGAACACAAAACCATACATATGCTGCCTCCAAGAGGCCCATCTCAGATAGAAAGATATACACAAGCAAAAAGTAAATGTTTGGAAAATTGTATTTCATGCAAATACAAAAGGAAAAAAATCTGGGATAGCACTACTTATATCCAACAAAATAGACTTTAAAACTAAGGCTATGGTAAGAGATAAAGAAAAACACTATATAATGATAAAGAGGACAATCCAACAAGAGGATATAATCCTAGTAAACATTTATGCATCCAACATAGGAGCACCTAAATACATGAAGCAAACTTCGATGGACATAAAGGGAGAGGTTGACAGAAATACAATTGTATTTGGGGATTTTAACACCTCACTGACTTCATTGGATAGATCTTCCAGAAAAAAAATTAACAAAAACTCAGTGGCCTTAAATGATACACTAGATAAAATGCACTTGATATCTTCAGAGCATTTCACGCAAAAGCAGCAGAATATACATACTTTTCGAATGTACATGTACTTTTTCTAGGTTAGACAACATGTTAGGATACAAAACAAGTTTCAATAAATTTAAGATTAAAATCATATTAAGCATTTTCTTTGACCATAATACATGGAACTAGAAATCAATGACAAGAAGAACACTGAAAAACACACAAAAATATGGAAGCTAAATAACATATTATTAAATAATGAATGGGTCAACAAGAAGATCAAGGGAAAAGTCAAAAGATACCTTGAAACAAATGACAATGAGGACAGTGCAATCCAAAAATCTGTGGGACCCTGTGAAATTAATCCTAACAGAAAATTTCATAGCATTATAGTCCTATCTAAAAAAAATAAAGCTCAAATAAGCAATCTATCTCACACATAAAGGAACTTGAAAAAGAATAAGTGAAACTCATAGTAAGTAGAAGGAAGGAAATCATAAAGGTACAAGCAGAAATAAAGGAAATAAAGTTAAAACATATATAAAATACCAATGAATCCAAGAGCTGATTCTCTGGAAAGATAAACAAGATTGACAAATCTTTAACCAGACTCATCAAAAACAAACAAACAAAAAAATCCAAATAAATAAAATCAGAAATAAAAGAGGAGAAATAACAATGGAAACCAAATTGTAAGAAAATATTTTGAATAATTATAGGTCAACAAACTGGACAATCTGGACAAAATGGATAAATTCCTAGAAACATATACTTTTCAAGACAAAATCAGGAAGAATTAGAGAATCTGAATAGAGAAATTGCACCTAATGAAGTGAAGCAGTAATCAAAAAACTCCCAACAAACAAAAATCTTGGACCAGATGGCTTCACAGGTGAATTTTACCAAACATTCTGAGCAAAAACTAACACCTCTCTTTCTCAAATTATTTCAAAAAATTCAAGAGGAGAAAAGGCTAACAAACTCAATTTACAAGGCCAGCATTATGTTTAATTCCAAAACCAGATAAAGACAGTACAGAAAAGGAAAGGATATACCCAAAGAACATGGATGCTAAAATTCTCAACAAAATATTAGCAAACTGAACACAGTAATGCATCAAAAAGATCATACACCATGATCAAGTGGGATTCATTCTAGGAATACAAGGTTGGTACAACATTCATGAATCAATAAATGTGATTCACCATATAAACAAAATGAAGGTTAAAAATCACATGATTATATCAAGATATGCAGACAAAGCATTTGATAAACCCCAGTGCCCATTTATCATAAGAAACTTTCAGCAAAGTGGGAATAAAGGGACCATAACTAAACATAATAAAGATCATGTATGGGAAACCCACTGCCAGCATTACACTCAATGAGCAAACACTACAAGTATTTCCCTTAAGATCAGAGACAAGACAGGGATGTCTGCATTCACCTCTTTTATTCAACATAATACTGTAATTCCTAGCCACAACAAACAGACAAGAAGAAGAAATAAAAGGCATCCAAATTGGAAAGGAAAAAGTAATACTCTCATTATTTTCAAATGACATGATACTATACATAGAGAACTCCAAAAATTCCACCAAGAAACTACTAGAACTGAAAAATGAATTTATCAATGTAGCAGGATATGAAATTAATATCCAGAAATCAGTTGCATTTTGTATGCCAATAATAAACTAATAGGAAGGGAAATCAAGAAAACAATCTCATTCACAATTCCTACAAAAAGAATCAAATACCGAGGAATAAACCTAACTGAAGATGTAAAAGACCTATACTTGGAAAATTATAAGACACCAAAGAAAGAAATTGAAGGAACTACAAATAATTGGAAGCACACACCATGTTCATGGATAGGAAGAAATAACATCATTAAAATGTCCATACTACCCAAAGCAATCTATTGATTCAATGAAATTCCTATTAAGTTTCCAATGATGTTTTTCATAGAACCAAAACAAATGTTTTAAAAATTTATATGGAACCACAAAAGACTCTGCATAGCAACAGTGATCCTGAGAAAGAGGAACAAAGTTGGAGGAATCACACTACCTAATATGAAACTACACTAATCAAAATATAGTTTGGCCATAGTAATCAAAATAGCATAGTGCTGGCATAAAAATAGATACATAGATCAATGAAAAAGAATAAAGAGCCCAGATATAAATCTACACTTTTATAGTCAGTTAATATTTGACAAAGATAACAAGCACATAAAATGGGCTACAGATAGGTTATTCAATAAATGCATTTGGGAAAATTGGACAGAGACATGCAGAAAAATGAAACTAGGTGACCTTTCTTACCACATATAAGAATTAATACAAAGTGGATCAAAGATGCAAATGTTAGATCCAACACCATAAAAATCACAGAAGAAAACAGGCAGTAAAATCTTGGTGATATGTCATGGCAATATTTTATCAGATATTCTCCCCAGGCAAGGGAAACTAAAGAAAACATAAACAAATGGGACATCATCAAACTAAAAGGTTATTGCACAGTAAAGGAAACCATAAACAAAATAAAAAAGACAAACCACAGAATGGGAGAACATATTCTCCAATACATCTGATAAGGGGGTAACATAAAAAATATATAACAAACTTACAAAACTCAACACCTAAAAAAACAAACAACTAATTTAAAATGAGCAAAGGATATGAATAGACACTTCTCCAAAGAGCACAATAGACATCCAACAGATATATGGAAAGATGTCCATTGTCACTAATCACCAGAGATTGTAAATTAAAACCACAATAAGATACCATCTCACACCTGTCAGAATGGCTATCATCAATAAATCAACTAACAACAATAGGTGGCAAGGATGTGGAGAAAGGGGAGCACTTAAGCACTGTTGGTGGAAATGTAGACTGGTGTAGCTACTGCAGAAAGTAGTACGGAGATACCCCAATATATTACAAATGGATCTGCTTTTTGACTCAGCAATTCCACTTCTGGGAATAATATAAGCATCCCTACATTCACTGCAGCATTATTTACAACCACCAAGATATGGAAGCAGCCCAAGTGTCCATCAGTAGATGAGTGGAAAAAACAACTCTCAGAAATTTACCCAATGAAATATTACTTGACCATTGAAAAGAAGAAGAAGAAAGAAGAAAGAAGAAAGAAGAAAGAAGAAGAAAGAAGAAGAAGAAGAAAGAAGAAGAAGAAGAAGAAGAAGAAGAAGAAGAAGAAGAAGAAGAAGAAGAAGAAGAAGAAGAAGAAGAAGAAGAAAAAATTACTTTTTGCAACAGTGTGGATGGATCTGGGGAACAATGAATTATGTTAAATGAAATAAGCTAGTCAGATAAAAACAGATACCATTTGACTTCACGTATATGTGGAATCTAATTAACAAACTGAATTAATAGGGAAAACAGGTTCAGACTCAAAGATGGAGAGCAGGATGACAGCTAGTAGGTGGGTGGAAGTAAGGAGGTGGAGGGCTTGAGCAACAGGAGAAAGGACTCATAGATATGAACAACAGTGTGGGGATTGCTAGAGTGTGAGATGTATATGGAGACAAAATGGTAAAAGAAAAAATACAATGAAAATTAAAATTAAAAAAACACAATATGTATTTAATATAATCATCCTCTTGATCTTGATACAGTTATTCTATCACTAGGTATTTAGGAACTATTACAAGTTTCCAATCCAGATGTCTTAGCTTGATACACCTGAGGCCCAGTCAATAGCATTATTATCATCCTAGTTACTGTTATCTCTTTCACTCTACCTGGACATCAAGAACATGGAGAAAAAGCTGTTACCTGGTAAATATTGTACTTTTAAAACAAGTGGTTGACTTTTTTTATTATAAAGGTAATGTATAAACATTATGTAAATGTAAAGGTAATGTAAAAACATTAAGCATACTCATAGATTTTTCCAAAAATCTTTATCATTCTATTTTGAAATAGTTTCTTTATATTTAATTACAAATAATTGTGACAATATTGTCATACAATTTCTTATCAAACTTTTGCTTACCAAAGAAATGTGCCTGGCATATAATGAAGCTCAATAAATATTTGTTGAATAACTATCTTCTAAATGTTTCCCAAAATATTTAAAATTATCTAAGATAAACAAATAAAAGAAAACAATATTGCATTGTGTATATGCACAATCACTAATTTATTTAAAAATGACTAGATAAAATTGTAAACATTATTAAGGCTTCTTACACATTTTCCTGCATTGATCTCCAAAAAGCAATAACATTATGATTTTGAAAGTGATCTTTTTATTTATTTATTTATTTATTTATTTATTTATTTATTTCAGAAATTGAATCATACTGAGCTCATTGATAAATGAGTTCATTTTTCCCTTTTATTGAATTTATTGGAGTGACACTGGTTAACAAAATTATACAGGTTTCAGGTACACAGTTCCACAACACACCATCTGCATACTGCATTGTGTATGCACCACCCCAAATCAAGTCTCTGTCTATCAACATTTATTCCCCCATACCCTTTTCCAAAGTGAATTTAAATGACTAAAATTTTCTGTGAGAAAGCATAATTTCCATAATAAAATGAAACAAACATGAAAGAAGAAAGCCAGCGAACTGTGTGGGTTTTATATATAAAAGATAAAAACTATACACCAAAATCTGATGCTCTACATATCTGAAATTTGGAAAAACAAAAACTTATTTTACAAGAGGATAGAAAAAGGGGAAATTGCAGAAGATAAAGGATGAGATGATGAAATGTGTGGCTTATAGATCGCAGACTGAACCCGAGCATCTTCAAACTGAAATTGGAGAGCAACCAGGTCCAGGGCTCTTGCTGCCTGTCACCGCTCAGCCAAAAAGCAGAGACAGGAATTGGATTAAAATTGTACTTTTATCAATATTAGAAGCCCTCAATCAGAGAAAACTGCAGATAGAAACCTTAACACCCACCTTCCCTTGAACTTTGAGAAGCAAATTTGTATAAGGGAAAAATAAAGATTTGGAAAGGGGAGATTCCTATGGGGAGTGGACACAGACACGGTATTCCTGAAAGGGGAATTGAGCAGCTTCTTCCCACGCTCATGCCTTTTGTTCCTGCATTATCTCTCCCTTGGTAACAGCATTCCTCTCTTCCCTGACTACTATGGTTTATGGCCAGAGAAACTATGTATTCTCTGAGTAGGGAGAAGAGGTATAAACCATTTACCCTCAAATGTCTTTGGTTAGAGGAGATAAGGTCTTGCAATTCACCAGCCGGCTGTAAGTTGCTCAACTGTTTGACCTTTTTTAATTTTCTTGTCTCAATTTTCCCATTCCACTTGCTCAGGAATTTTTCTAGCTTGTTACTATCCTGTCACAAGACATCTAACCAATACTTATTTAACTTATAAGAAATAACACTTGGGAGAACAGAGCCTGTCGGTAGACTCTTTCACACTAATTCTCATTAGAATATGTCTTATTAGAACACGACTTTGAACAAAATGATGATATGGTGAAACTTACTGTCTGTGAGTCTAATTCAACTAGAGCAAAAAAGGGACTATTATAAAAACTTTAGGACACACAATCTGACCCTTAAGAGAATATTTATTTAAAGAAAAACAATGTAAAGCAATTGATACAAATGAAAGAAATAGCTTTATATGGTAAACTGGCAGAAAAGCAACCTGAAATATACCTTGAGGATATGCAACACTGTTTTATTTATAATGCTATTTGTAAGTTCAGGAGAGTGATCTCAAGATAAAATGTAGATCGTGTATGCATGAAAATCAGGAAAGTCTGAGTTCATGTTAATTGAGACATAGGACAAATCAAATGGTTGTGATTGTTATGTGTTAAGGAACATTAGAAATCCCAGTGAATGATGAAACAAAGTTTTATTGTGGAAATGGTCTATACCTGCTGGAGAGGGTGATGAAAAATGGAGTATGTTATGTTTTGAGTATTACCATTATATGGATTCTAAATAATAATGATGATGACAAAAATGATGATGATGAAATAATAATGTTCTAAGTGATGAAAAAGAAATTCCTTATTGGTTAGTGCTGCAATTATTGCTTTTGGTTGTTTTTTTCCCATGCTTTCATATTTTGAGGAATATGACTGTAATGAATGTGAAGAATAAGGAGAAATATCAGAATAGCTCATCTTAAAAGCCAAAATCATGGCTCTCATTCATCCAAATATGTGAAGATCAATTTGAAATTTTGATAATAATGCATACATATTATTATTTTTAAACATGACAAATTATTACAGATAAACTTTAAAAAAACAAACAAAAATTTTTCTTCCCTAAAATTCTAATAAGCCAATTTAAAAATCATTATAGAAATGACAGGCAAAAATTGGAGACCCACCTGAATACCACATACTTTTGTGGAAAAGAAAAACAGGTAAGAAAGTTTCCCTAAATTCTTTATGTTTGTAATGTTCCATTCAGGCGCATAGTCCTGTTCCAACACATTAATAAAAGACACCTGGTCAGTGGTTGAAAAGAAATGGAATTCATGGCATTTCAAGTTTTGATTTACTGTTTAGGGAAAAAATTCTCAACTTTCTTTCTTTTCCTTTTTTCTCCCCAAGGAAAACTAACAAACTGCCATGACAAACAAAATATGCATAGCCCCAGATCTCTCCAAGCCTCTCAGACACTGGTCAGTAAGTCCATGAAAGAGTTGATTTTCCATATCCAAGTCTCTGTGAGGCTCATGCAGGTGCTGGTAACACTCAGTGTATCAGTAATTTTAAGGCTCTGCTTTTTTAGCAGCAACAGCATTTGACTGGGAAAAAATGATCCATCTTGTTTTAATGGCTATGCTGATGACCAAATTGAATCAACCACCTGGCTGAACTGATCAATTACACTAAGAGTGATCATTAATATAGCTGGATACACCATTTCCAAAGAAAAATAACCACTTCAGAGGCTGCACATGACTTTTAAGTCAGTCTATGACAACATAACTGTGACAGACTGGATTCTTAGAAGCATAGGTTTGTAATTTGGGGAAATTGTACAGCCTTCACATACATAGATGTTACAGAAATTAATCATTTTCTCGGGTTTTATTTTCTTATTTGTAAAATGTAATTGAGTAGGTTCTGCACTTGGTTTACACAGCTGAGCAGACAAACATTGCACAGAAGGCAGTTGGGGCAAGCAGGAGCAATCCAGATGTGGGATTGTACATACTAAGCCCTGAGTGGACCTCTACAGGTTTCTTGATTTTTTTAGTTTTTCTCATCACTAAAGTTAATGCTATAATTTCTATGTTGCCAATTATTTTATGAATTATATGAGATAATATATATTTATAAGAATCCAGTACAGAGATGTTATAGAGCAACTATCTAATAAATATTTTTGAATGAATGATTCTGGAAAGAAATAATTGATTAGTGAATGAATAATTAAAGTTACATATAGGTTTCTTAAAGCGAAGAAGTAGAAAAAATATTTAAATCTAATTGATTACCTTACTTCTACCTGTCTTTGTCATACTGACTAAATTGAAATATAAACAAACAGAACTAAAAAGAGATTCAAATGAGAGCATTATTAGGAGCTCTCACTGATGGTAATTTACTATATGCCAAACATTTACATGTTATTAAGTAACAATGAGGATAATAGTAATAGACATTATAACACCTACTATGTGCCAAGCACCATGCTAAACACTTTGCATATGTTCACTCATTTACAATTTTGTGAGAAACTTATGAAGTAGATACTATATTTACTTGCATATCTTGCACAAAGTTATTATCTTCATCCACACATGAAAAACTAAAAAAATTAGATTGACTAAGACCAAGACACGTACTGAGTATCTGACTTTATAGTCTGCAGATTCTAGTGCATCAACTGACTCACCATGGAAGAGTCCCTCCAGGAAAGGTAAGATGTCTGTGAAAGGACCAATGGCATCAGAAAAATAAAAAAAGCCAAGGAGCTGAAAATTAAAGGGATTTTTGGTAGATGACAAGCTTTGGCAAGAGAATCAAAAGTTGATACTTATCACTGGGACATTGCCTCCCAGTCTGCTGGGGGAGAGCTGAATTGTGCCCAGTTCAGGTCATCTCCTAGGTTACAACACATGTCACTGTGCAATCACCCTACAGGAGTGTTGACCTTTTGTATAGAGAAAAAGACTTGGAATGATACCTGGGACTAACATTGACTGACTGTATTGATGATAGTTTCTGAAAACATTTACATTAGCATTCTAATCACTATGCATTTGTTTTAGAGAAATTGGAAATTATTTGTCACAAAGGGCTTTAAATATAGGATTAATTAAAATGTAAAAATATCATATCATCTCATTTTCAGAGTCTGTCAAAATATTTATTGAATTAACCAGTCCATGTTTCATGTCCTGGAATTTTATTTAAAATATGCTGTATTTAACAGAACATTTTCTTTATAAGAAAAGAGTTCTCATTGTCTGGAATTATGAAGACACCCAACAGTAAATTTAACCTTCTTCCACTTTTCACTTTACTGGAATTGAGTAGCACATTCAATGCATGGCTTTCAATATCTAGTTTCTTAGTCACTCCTAAATTATTTAGTTCACTTGTCTGGTTTGTTGTGAAGCCATATTTATTATATTCATATTATTCACCTCCCTCAAAGTTACTCAGCTTCCTGTCTGATTCCTCTCGGGAAGAGAGACAGCATTGAGTCTCCCAGGATGAGTTTCATTTCAAATCAAAGCTGTGATTCTCAGGAGGCCCCACCCCACTGGATGCTCTGAAGCTTTGGTTTGCTGGTGTCCCCCTATCCAGCTTTTTGAGAAGTTTACCTCAGCTTCCCAGAGCCTAGCCATTAAAAGTTTAAAAGCAACTTCATTTTTTTTCTTTCTTCACTTTATCTAAACCTATCTTACCACTTCATCTTCTCTTAGAGTTCCATTCTCCTGTGAAGGAGGCTGGAGATCCACCCTCTGTAATACCACCCTGACATTTGCATGGCTGTGCCAAGAGCACAAGTTGAGCTGCATTTGCTGTATGTCCAAATATTTAAATACTATAAATCAACTTAATAGCTAAAATATGTTCTATAATCATAATTTAAAACAAACTTTTAATTTTTAAAATTGTATTAAAATTTACAAAGCAAAGGTTTTTAATGTGACTAAAATTTGGCAAAATATTAGTCAGATAAAGCATAATTATTTCTAAAAATATTTTAAAAATTAATAGCATCATTTAAAGCATATAATGCACAGCACTTATACAGTGATTTTCATTATTTCTTAAAGCAATGCCAAGTGCCACACTGTCAGTGTTTGTGCACAGTGTTATAAAGAACCTTGAAACTAGGTGTATGGCTCAGTTTATCAAGTCTGTGTTTTAACAAAATTGTATCTTTATACATAAAAGGCATGATTAAATATAAATTAAATTCTCAAGGATGGCAAAGAAGAGTTCTGAGGATATCTGTTACGATATTCTGCAGAGTAAAAGGAGATTGATTTCTCATATGCCACAGCTTTAAGCACTGTAGATAATAAGTTCTTGTTCACTGTTAATTAAATTATGTTTATTTTAATGTAACTTAGTATAGAGGACTTGATTATGTATTCCAGGAACTCAGTGTGATGAGATTAGATGTATGTAACAACACAGACAAGAATGGCTTTACAAAGAAATGTGCATCCTTATTTTTCCTTAGTGTCCTTTAGATTCCCACATTGCCTTCAGGTTTTGTACTTATGTCAGACCTGGGCCTCTAGAGACCAAGCTGACAACAAAACACCAGGGTGAAGTT
The DNA here is from genome assembly GCA_004027735.1 of Carollia perspicillata. Classification (NCBI taxonomy): domain Eukaryota; kingdom Metazoa; phylum Chordata; class Mammalia; order Chiroptera; family Phyllostomidae; genus Carollia; species Carollia perspicillata. Next base: position 8,003 of record PVKM010010546.1, on the reverse strand, counting down.
TGCATATGGTCTCAGTACTTTTGCTCATGTAACATGTACCCAAATACTTACCCATAGCAGATATCATTAACTATAACATTTTTGAGAACAGTAGTTAAAAATCTGACTTTTAAATTGACATATTCTCAGGGCCTATCGGAAGGTCCAGGGCTCGGTAACCTCAGAATCATTGTGTATTGAATACTGAATTTCAGTTAGAGGATCTTTTACAGCATAAAGTTGAAATACTCTTTCAATAACCAAATATAATCAATCCACCCTCTTTCATCATTCTAATGGAACAAAGTCATTTTCATGCAGAATAGTTTCCAAATCTTGGTCCTGAAGATTTTACATTCAGTTTATGCATATGGGAATGAGACATATAGATCCATAATAAACTAAAGAAAATGTTAAAAAACTGAATTGCTTGGCATGGAGAGGGTGGACTGTGCCAATTCAGGGAAGGGTGACTAGTGGGACTGGAACTGCCAGGGAGGTGAGTGTGAATCAAATTGGATCCCAAAAGATGATTGAAGATTTCAGTGGTTGAAAAAGAGAGACAAGATTGTCTCAGCAGAGCAAAGAGGTGGAGGAAAATATTAGTAATATTTCTTGAGACAGTAGAGTTATTGAGACAGATTAGGAGATTATTGGTAGAGAAGTCACATAAAGTAAGGTTGCATGGATCAAAAAAAATCATATAGATTATTCAAAGACTTAAGCCTAGGCAAATAATTTGAATTTCATGTGAATTAGTCTGTTATTAAATATTTTGAAAACAAAAACATTATGTTTATTTATACCAGCATACACTATGTTAGCTATGATTGTTGTAGAAGTCACCTTTCAAACAGAAAAGTGGTACGTGTGTATGTGGCGGGGACGGGGGCGGGGGACATGCACACATTTTTTAAGACTTAGTAAAATGAAGGGATTAAACAAACGAACAAAAAAGAATCTATATTTATCTATCTATCTCATCAATCATCTATCTATCTATCATCTTTCTATCATTTCTTACCACACATAAAGACAATAGCAGATAGAAAGTAGGTGTGGGGAGGTTGGAGAGAGTAAAGGGAGGTTAAATGGGGATGGAAAGTGACTTTATTTTGGGCAATGTGCACATCATGTATTATAACAAAGATGTTTCCTTAAGTTGTACACTTGAAACCTGCATGATTTTGTCAACGAATATCACTCCAATAAACTCAATGTAGATACATACATAACTAACTAACTAACTAACTAACTAAATAAATAAATAAATAAATAAATTTGCACTTAAAAAAAAGATTCAGTGAGGGTAAAAAGTGGAAATTATCAGATAAAGATTAGTCCTTTACCCCATAAACTCTTAGCTTCTCAAACAATATATTCTTCTGAACTCTATGACAAAATATTGCTTCCCTATATGTTAAACACCCCACACACATGGAATTTGTAGTTAAAAGCATTTCAAGGGTACTTAATATAATAGCTTTTTTCCCTAGTATGGTGACATTGAGTAACATAAAAATGTCAGAATATGACAAACCCAAACTTAAAACAAAATAGATGAAGAACTTAAAACTGTAAATCATTGGAGGCAATTTTAAATTAGCTCAATTCAATGTCTTAGTGTTTTATGTCAGTCAACCTATATATAATAAAGTGATGGTTTATTCAAATTTTCTGATAAGTGCTGAGCATTTTCAAGTTTCTGGAAAAGAATGAATAATATTTAGCTTATATTTTATGTAAATATGAGAATTATTTTATTTTATTTTTAAAATTTTAATCTAATGAGGTTTACTTAAATAATCAGAAACAGAAAAATCAGGCACTTATATTTTTATAGAATTCCTTTAAATATTGTGCCCAAACTGTATGACAGAGAGAGTCACTGCAATTATTCATTTATCTGAGGGAAACATATCTGATTTAGTTCAGAAATTATTTTTTCACTATATTTTCTTTTTTTTATTAAATACTTTTTAATTTTATTGTTCAAGTACAGCTTTCTGCCTTTCCCCCCACCCCTCGTCACCACCCCAGCCATCCCAACCTCCCTCCCTGGTTTCCACCACCCTCTTGTTTTTGTCCATGTGTCCTTTATGGGGAGAAAAGGGTAAAGGGTTTACAGGAGAATGATTTTTTTAAAATATTAAAAACAGTACATTTTTACCATTCTTTTAAGTGTACAAATCACATTTTAGTACAATTGTTTAAATATTTCTTATAATTTTATTATAACAAAAAGTGCGTGTGTATGTATATATGTTTACAAAAAAAATCCACGAGAACAAGAGACTTTCAGCACAGCAGAGAATTAACATGGCTCTTGGAGAGGGCTCATTCACTGTATGTCTCACCTTGGTCTAAAGGTTCTCAAGAATCTCATTAGCAGTTACTACTATTATAGGTGATAGGTTTTTTTGTTTGATTTGATTTTTTTTGTTTTATTGGTCCCATTGAACACTCCTATTGAATACATGGGGATACTGCAGTACGGGATGGTTAAGCAATTTGACAAAGTTAAACAACTGCAAGTGGTGATCCCAAAATCAGACAACATGACTACAAAGCTCACATGTTAAGCCATACAACCTCCCACATTGGTAATATGCTTTAAGGGTGCTTGAAAATCAGTTAAGTTTTAGTATTACAACTTTAACAGAATAATATTTAAAGATGACTTAAAAATTAAAAAGAATAACAGCAGGAACAAATCCACACAGCCTCAACATGTACTGGAAATTGTAATGTTTGCTATCCTTTAGAGAACTTCTCTATTTCTTTTATAATAAAAATTAGTATTAAATTTCAATTATGTAGGAGACATGTGAGAGGATTCCTTTTACTAAAAATTAAAACATTACAGACAAGCAAAAGTTTCCTTTTCCTATACGCCTCAAACATCCCATTCTCCCCTCTACCTCCCTAAGATCCACTATTATTAACTTATAGTTGATCTTCTCAACACTTTATAATGCAGACATTTATTCTGTCCACACACATATATAAAATATGTAGTAATTAATTACATAAATTACATCATCCAATATATAATTTTACATGCTTTTATTAGGCAACAATAAATTTTTACTTTGAGCATTTTAAATACAATATTCCAAAGCACAAATATGTTAGTTTATCAATCACCTTTTTAATAACTTGTTTTTCTTTTATTTTGTTTCAGTAAAAATTATTTTTCACACTTTGTTTTATATAAGTGGGAATAATTTTCTAAGGAAGATGCCTTGAAAACTTTCATGCAGTATTTGTACTTGTACTTCAATAACAATTCCAAATTGCCATTTAATTTCTTTGTGCCAATTTATTTTCCCACAGCAGTGTACAGGAGTTTTAATTTCTCAACAAATTCACCAAGTCTTGATACTATCAAACCTTTTCATATCTGCATTCTAATACATAAAAATACTATTACTTAGTATGACTTCTCTGATTGCCAGTAACTTTGAAAATCTTATTCAATATAGCATTATGATGTTTCTATTTTTTCTAATTTGACTGTTTTTATCATCACTCATTTCTCCAGATATTGGATTTCTTTTTCTTTAATGTTTTGTAATTCTTGATGTATCCTTTGACTGATATAATTTTATTCACTGCCTATAAGTTTTAGAAGCTAAATTATTATATTTTTCTCTTTTTGTTTCTCCTGATTTCACATTTTGGATAATAAAATTTCAAATAGGTCTTTAAGGAAGCTCATATGAACCACAAATACACTTTTGAATAGAATCTTACTTAAAAAGTTATCAATTAAAAAATTTATGAAATTTGCACATTGGAAATATCAGGTGGTATCCTTGATTTCAAGTCAGAAGTTCTGATAGTAAGAAGTATAGGTCAGTATTAGGGAGGTGATTAGATCCTGGTATTTTGCTGTTTCAAATTTGTCAAATGGGAACATTATTAATTTCTAGTAGGGGAGTGTTGGCATTGTTTTCATTGAGTTTGGGCAACCAAAGTCCAACATAAAAGCCCAAGGTTGAAATCAAAAGGCAGATGGTAGGTGAGACACAACTGGAGGCAGGTACATAGATATGGAGAGAAATGGATATTGTCTAACACACACAATTGATAAAATCAAATGGAAAAACAAAGATCTGTACTTTATAATGGGTAGCAATGCACATAATGAAGGCATTTGCGTACCCAGTTCACTAAAAGTGGACTCAGATTTTTAATACCCTGAATTTTGTTAGTTGTGTCAATATACTTTTAATAAATGATAACTCAGCACATACTAAAAATATTGTCTAAGAAAATTAAGTAATGGCATTAATAGCATAAACATTTAATTTTATGTCAGTATTATGTTTGGACTTAAGAGAGAGTATAAATCATTACCATACAGCATAGCCATTGAGAATGTTTAGTTTGTGCCCTATAGGGATCCTAAATGTTACTTTAAAAATAATTGTTTTATATAGAGAATATGATATGCTATTGGATTCTGTTATTCCTAAAATGTTTTTGATACTCTAACAAATATTCCATCTATAAGATACCAAATACCTGGATAATCATAGAGCCTTTCATTCAAAACAATATTTTTATTAGAGTTTGAAAATATGTGAATGACGTGATCTCCTGCCCACTGGAGGAGCCAGGCTGGATTGTTTTTGCCAGCCAGAGTGAAACAGAATTGGGAGAGGTCAAGTGGATGTTACCAGAAATTGGGCATGTGAAATGGGAAAGATAGCGAATATCAAATTAACAGAAGGGTCAAGCTGAAGCAGCTCTTTTAAAGTCAAGGAACACATTTCATTGCAGATCATGTCAATGAACTAGAAAAGATAGTAAATAGTTTACAAGGTGCCTTCTTATGCAATCATTATGTTTCTCAAAATTGTTCTATGTGAAATTCTTAATAGCAACACATCCTTCTTTTATGTAGGGGTTTTAGATTAAGAGGAAATGTAAATATGTAAGATGTCTAAGATAATGTCTCACACATTATAAATGTTTGATTATGTTTTTTTCATTTCTGTTTTCCATGTGCATATGTGCTACTGCAAAAAATATATAATGGCATAGGCTATAAGTTTGGTTTGCAAAGCAACACGTCCCATTTTGGTTCTTACTCATGATACTATAGTAATATTTCATTATCTTAAACTTAATTAATATATATGCCTTCCTAGTCCTCAAATGTTTCTCTTCTACTGAAACCACATGAACTCCCAATATAATGTTAATTGTTTCAAAGAGAGATATCAAATATGACATCAAATCCCTAAAGATGTAAGTAGTTGGGAATGTGTGGAATCAGAAGAGAAGATTGTTTTTGATTCTTTTTAAATAAAGTCTCTTATGAATTTTACTTCCTATGGAAATTTCCACAAAAAATAAATTTGGTTCACTAAGTAATCGCCTATATTTCACTCAGCTGCAGTGATAAAAGGACTTACAGGGAATGGATACTAGAAAACTATCACTTAGAATAAATTAACATCTGCCATTAAGATACAACTTTAGGTTCATTTCAAAAGGCACTTAAAGTGACCAGAATTATTTACTTTATTTTTATTACTGAGCCAAGTTACTAACATGGGAATATAGAATTCTACTCTATAGAGTAACAATTCCACCATTCTAGATCACTATTAAATGGATATTCTTCATGGGTAGTTAAAATCTATTCCAATGAATAACTACTCTACCTCTGTTTAACAATTTCTGTATTCTTATTAATTTCATTTGAGTAAAATGAGAATGTCTTTCAGTTAGTTAACTCTTCTATATATTGCAAAATCACCTGTCTTACAGAATCATAGAATTATAAACAATTAAAATTAGAATGGACCATTGAATTATCTAATATAGGAGAGGATAATGATAATAGATTGGATTTTACTTTTGTGTCAGATAGTGTTAAATTCTCTACCAGCATCATTTTATTCATTAGAGTGATGCTTCTTAAACAGGTTTATATCTGAGTCAGATGGAAAAGTTGTACTTCGTTGATCCTGGGCCTTTACATAATTAGCTCTAAATATTATCGGTTGCATGATAAAGTTTAAGACATTCTGCTTTTGGAGGTGGAAACTATTGAGGTTTCATTTTGTATTCTGAGAAAACTGTTGTGTAGATAGCAAGTTGCTGGAGGTCACAGAGCCAGTCAGTATTAAAGTCAGTATCTAAACATTTGTTGGCTGAAGCTGACAGGGAAGTCCATTTTGTGGCTCTGCTCTATGAGACAGAAATCCGACTTGCCATACAAGGTGAACCAGTGATGGCTGCTTGGACTGTTGCTTGGAGAAAATGATGAGGTCACACTGTGACCCAAGACATGGTTGACCAGCTACTGATGTCTGCCAGGAATGCAAGAAAAGTCACCCAGTTCAATTTCTTTGATTTAAAAATAGCTCAAGATCAATTCTTTTAGTTAAACCCCCTATTGTCCTTAACAGTTTTTGGTGAAATACTCCAAGTCTCAAAAATTTCTTATATATTCCTTAGAGGATGTTAAAGGTAAAAAAAAGTTCAGTGAATCAACAGGCAAGACAGAAGTTCCAGTCCCTGCCCTAAAATGAATGTGTTGGGAATTTGGCCAAGATAGCTCTTTGCTAAAGGATAGAGGTTTTCTTGGGACAAAATTGAATTATTTGGACTTAGTGATGTGAAACTGTTTTTTTCCAGTGTAACATAGTCAATGTTCTATATTTTGACAACAATGGAGACCAGTGTGTGAGTATGGGGATACCCTGCAAGTGCCTGCCAGAATAGCAGAGTTACCAGAGAGGACTAAGGTAGATAAAGGGAAGATGTATATGGTGGCCACTGTAGCCTGCTCCTAACTTTGTGCTTAGAAGTTTTCTTAGGAAAAGGCACCAGTGCTGACCACTAGGAATCACTGGTTGAAATGTAATCTCTGATTAGAAAGGGAAGCCCACTGGGCATATGTGGCTACAACTGAAGGGCTTGCATAACATTCGCCAGAAAGTGATGAGAAAGTAGAAACCTTAGCCTCAACAGAAAATGGGTGCCAGGCTGCCGAGTCTGGGCAAATACGGTAAGGTCAACTGAGATCCAAAGACCTAGAGTCCATCAAAGGATTCATCTCTCTCTTCTTCCTTGTCTGATATGGATGAAATGATTGACATCCCTCAGGGCTCCTTAGAGTCCTGCCAGATCATGATAACTAAAATGAAAACAGAACAACCATGGTGGCAGGGTGTGAATCTTGCAATCTTCTCAGCACCAGAGAGATGCCAGTTCAGGTCCATAAGAGAATATACTCATCGTATGTCCCTGGAATTAGGAGAAGTGGGGAATATATACCAACACAAGAGGAAGAGTCAGTGTCAGGCTGACTGCTTTGACTATGGGATTCAGGCACCAAGGGAGTTATTGTGACTGGGAGGAGAAATGTCCAAGCTTGCCTCAGTAACTACTCAGCCAACCTTGGGACAGCAGTTACACAATGCAGTGAATGAGGATCAGGTAGTTTCTTTACTAGTTTAAGTACAGGGAGTATGTAAAGGTACAAGGCCAAATATTGGCAATCTGTCCTCTTCTCTACCCTTATGGAAGACCATAAAAGAACTTCAGGAAATAATTAAAGAGTTAGGGATGACAACTGTCATTTATGCTCAGAATTTTCAAGATCAGATAATGAGATCTTTACCTCTGGCATGAAGGACATTATTCTGCAGTCTTCTCCTATGGTATGGACTCTTAGTCTCCATCCTGAATGCTATGCTTAGGCAGCCAGTGAATCAAGTAGCCCAGGATATAGCTGATTTAGGAGAAACATAAAAGACTTAAAGAAAGGAAAATAGCTGGGCTATTCAGAAGAAAGGAAGAAAGAAGGGGGATAAGAGGCCCTGTTAACATCTGTTGGAATCAATTGTGGTTCGATCTCATAAAGTGGGAACACCATTAGAAAAGATTGATAAATAGCCAAACACTGTGCTGGTGCAATTGTGGCAGAAACTGAAGTCTAAAAAGAAATTTTGGAAGCTGCCACCTAAGAGTAGACCCATCACAGACTGGAATTACATTAT
>PVKM010010545.1:0-34720 GCA_004027735.1 Carollia perspicillata | reverse complement strand
ATCAGTAAGTGAATGGATCAAAAAACTATGGTACATGTACACAATGGAATTCTATGTGGCAGAAAGAAAGAAGGAGCTCCTATCCTATGCAACGGCATGGATGGAACTGGAAAGCATTATGCTAAGTGAAATAAGCCAGGCAGTAAAAGACAAATATCATATGATCTCACTTTTAACAGGAACCTAAGCAACTAAACAAACAAGCAAGCAAAATATAGCCAAAGACATTGAAATAGAAAAGGGGATGACAGTATCCAAAGGGGAGAGGGGAGGGAATTTCAGGGGAAAAGGGAGGAGATTATAGGAACAAGTATAAAGGACACATGGACAAAAACTAAGGGGGGTGGAAATGAGAGGGAGGTGGGGAGCACTGGGGAGGGTGGCCTGGGACGGGAGTAAATGACAGAAAACTGTACTTGAATAACAATTAAAATAAAAAAAAATCTTAAAAAAGTAAAATAAAAAATAAAGTTTATGTTCTAACACATTTAATATAAACAAACCATTTATTTGTACATGTTCTCAGATTTTGCTACTAAAGAGAAAAAAAGTTTAAAAAAATTTAAATATCAAAGTCACCTGAAGAAATGACAGCAGTCCATATATATCTTACAGTCATTCAGACATTAAGTGACTGCAATCAACTGTACCCAGAGGCAGAAGAATAAGCTAGAAAAAGAGCTTAACCAAAGCCCATGTACTCTTCTCAACCTCGAGAGGTGACAATCACTCCCAGGCCTATATTCATGTATCAACACAGTCTATGATTTTAACAAGGCTTACCTATCTCACTAACCCTAGGAGGTCAGTTTTTAGTAGTTTAGGTTATAGAGCAGAATAAGATTATACACCATAATAAAAGCCAAAAATTAGTCAATCCTGCTAAAAAACTGACAAGCTAAGAATAACTATAGGTAAAAAGGAAATAAAATTAAAATGCCACTTATATAAATGCACAGTAAAAAAAAAAGACTTGCATAGACTCAATGTTTTCAACCTTCATTATAATACAAATACATTATTCTGCATTAAAGCAAAGCACAAAAAGTATTCATGACTGTTACCTTGATAAAGCTAGATATTTGGTAAGCTTTAAGAAAATAAAATTTGTAATATACTTTATAAAGATTTTAATCAAAAATGACTAGGACAAAGTGTTACTTCATCAAATAGATTCAACTAAATAGAACTTATGCTACCATAAATAGTGAAGAACTATATATTAAAAAATTAACCATCAAATCAGTCCCCATAGTGGTTAGTTGCTAGAGCTTCTTTACTCCACTTGCATTACAGGAATAGTAAGTACTCTGTGAATGGGAAATATCCCTAAAATTTTATCAGACCCAAAATACCCTGGTACTTCCCTAAGGCCCTCAGCCTTTACCCTTTACTGAGTAAACAAAAGCAAAGAGCTAAATGTGAATTTTGAATTTAGTTATGTATGTTAGGTATTTCTTCAACAAATAATAACTTTTTAAGAATGTTAATATATTTTACTGATTATACTATTACAGTTTTCCCACTTTCCCCCCCTTATTCCTCTCCACCATGTATCCCCCCTTCCCACCAACATTCCCTGACCTTAGTTTATGTCTATGGGTCATACATGTAAGTTCTTTGGCTTCTCCATTTCCCATACTATAACCTTCCCCTGTCTATTTTATACCTACCATTTATGCCTCTCATTCCCTGTACCTTGTCTCCCATTCTCCTCCATTCCCCTTGCCACTGATAATCCGCCATGTGATCTCTATTTCTGTGAATTTGTTCCTGTTCTAGTCGTTTGCTGAGTTTGTTTTTGTTTTTTTAGGTTCAGTTGTTGACAGTTGTGAGTCTGTTGTAATTTTACTGTTTGTATTTTTGATCTTCTTCTTTTTCTTAGATAAGTCCCCTTAACATTTCATATAATAAGCACTGGGTGATGATGAACTCCTTTAACTTGACCTTATCTAGGATGGAAGGGCAGATAAAGTGCTTCCCAGGTAAGATCAAGTTAAAAGAGTTTAACAAATAATTACTTTTAAAAAGTAATGAAGTCTAGCATTTCTAGGTATAAAATAAGTGCAAATAACTAATAGATTCTTTTCCAGACAGGATAATCAAATAATCCTAAAACATGTGATTCAGCATTCACTTTTACCTTCCTCTTCATTCACAGACTGCAGAGAGAAAATCTTTAAAACTTTTTTAATGCCAAAAATTTCCCTATTTTACTTTGAAATTGTCTAAAAGGGGGGAACTACAGCCAGTACTGTTGCTTACAGTTGGGTTACCATTTCAAATAACACCTAATAAATCAAAATGGCAAAACTTCCACCTGGTCTCTAGAATGCCTTTCCTCAAAAGTTTTACTAGCACTTACCTCCTAAAAAAAAAGAAATAACAAAAAATAATAAAATTAATATATGGAAAGATTCAAGCAAGTCATTCACAAATGAGGAACCTGTGTAAAACAGAAATGACATATATGCCCCATTCTCCACTGTGGTTCCACATAAGAATTAAACCTAATACCCTAAGCATTCACTATATGTACTGAATTAACTTATAGGCATCTAGAATGGTATTAATTATGTATCATTCTTGGGAGAATTCACAAAAGTCATGCAAATCATTTTCTGCATTCTTCAAGTTGAGGTGAAGAATTGTGACTGGAAAAATATCTGTACAAATTATTTATAGCCCTGGGACCAAGCATAAAAAATAACACATTATCCTTGAGACAGTATACTGTCTATGGTGACTACGTATGCAACTTACTAGAAATCTAAATGAAGTCTATTATTTGAATTTAACTTTTGATAATAATATACTTCAAATTAAAAGCATTAATGAACTAATTTTCACTAGATATTAATCATATGTGTGATAATCCTTTATTATAAGGCACAAGAGTATTGGACACAATTACTAAACAAAAAACGCTTATTAAAAGAAAATAAATCCAACACACAACATAAAACACATATCGAAAAAATGTCTATAATCAAAATAAGCTCTAAATGGTTCAATAATATAAATTCAAGAGTTGGGGCGGGAAGATTCCTGGAAGTATAGGAGACAGGGAACACTTAACAATGAAGGTGAAACCAGAGGAAAAAAATTCTAAGATAAGTCGTGCTCGGACAAGCAGAAAAATAAGAAGGCATAATACTCTGGTTAAGAATGTCTCCTACCCTGATTAAAGATGTGACACCTTATCAAACCAACAAAGCTAAATTCTGGCTACAATTAAAATATTCCTAGAAAGAGTAGAGGCTCTGAACCCACTTCTAATGTAGAGCCTGTCAAAATTTCATAAAGAATACATTGCTAATAAATGGCACATATAGAAAAACCACATCAAGAGTTTGAAGGTATGTTTCCAGATGTAAAATACTTGTGACCTAAAGAAATTGTTTTTCATCTCCGTTCAACTTAATCAGCCCATGTTCATAAACTGAGTAAGCTGTGTTCTCTATGCTCAAGTAGTACTCAAGTTAACAGCAAATACCATGACAAATAAAAACCCAAAAATCAAGTACTACAAAAAAGCAATAGAGGCCAAGGCCTGCTTATATTCTGAAAATAATCTCACTTTAAGAATTATATGTTCCTAGAAAATAAAAGTTATAGTGCACTTATTTAAATGGTGAATTCTTTTGCAATTAAAATAATTTCATTATCATTTCAGAAAATAACCCTACAGAGCATGGAGTATGAGAATAGGTCTTGACGTATCATCAAAAATTAAATCTGCTTTAAAGATACATTCACTTCAATGGAAATTCTCAGACTTGTTTCCAATATGCAGGATATGCATATATAATTCTCCTATACAAAACTTAAATGATTTATAAAGTCATTTAAGTGCACATATATTAATGAACATGGTTCATTTCTACTTCAGTAGGGGTTATGAATTCCTGAAAGTCAACTTGTTCATATTATCATTCCAAATATTTAGGAGAATTCCAGAGCTGAAAAAGAGGTAAAGATGTCTCAAGAGTTCCACATTTGTATCAGAAAATAAACTGAGAAAGCAAGTCACAACCTCCTCTTTCTTTTCAAACTGAGACCTAGGGCATATCATTAACTCAATGTTCTCTTTGATACAGTGTTTTTTGTTTTTATTTTTGCATAATTATATTCTAGTCTCTCTCTTCACGTTTCTGAGATCTTGTCCTTAAGATGGATAGAAATGTGGACTGCCTCCAATTTCCAATAAAGGTGCCTTCTTTAAAGGAAGCTAAGATGAGTAAAAGGTCAGTGACAGAAAGACTGAAGTCTACTAGAATAAAAAAGTTGTAATGTACTTTTTATCTAATACAGGAAAATCTGGAGAGAAGTTTAAACCAGTAGCTAGCCTTCTGCAAAGCAGAACCAAACCCATCACACATCAGATATGCAAATCCAATCATTTTCACACCTAACAAAATAGTAAAGAAAGACTAGCACTTCAAAAGCAGCTAAATTTAACAACTAAAAGCTGTGGCTTTCAAAGTTTTTTTAAAATCACAATCCACTGTTGAATATATTTTTTATCACCACCTAGTATACACAAATGTATACTTATATAACAAATTAATATTTTGTAGAAACAATCCTCTAATTGAATGTGATACATTCTCCTGATTTTTTCTTTCCCATGTCTTTATCATACCGTGTGAGATCCCCAAAATGTTTTCTCAGCCCACTAATGGGTAATGGCCTACAGTCTAAAAATGACTGAAAGTATGTTAGCTATTACTGATATAAAGCCTCAAGGAGAACAGTTTCACAGGCATTCATGGCCCCAAAATTCATTAACACTTATTATGTGAGAAATACTATGAGGGGAGACCCCCCCAAAAAAACAGAACTTATTTACTAAAAATTGTATATTTATTCTTACATGTTTAAACTTCAGTCGCCTTCAACGCACTCTCCATTTGATGCAATACACCTACCAAGATGTTTTTTCCACTGCTCAAAAACAGTTTTTGAACTTGTTTTTCATGCCTTTTAGTGCTTCACCTCTTCCACATTGGCAAACCATTTCCCTTTGAGGGCTTTTTTCATTCCGGAAAACAAAAAAAAAGATCACTCAGGGAAAGATCAGGTGAATGGGGAGGGTGGGGCACTGGGATCATGCTGTTTTGGGTCAAAAACTGCTGAACACTCAGTGCAGTGTGGGCAGGTGTGCTTATAAATCACCCATCATGAAATGGGCAAACACACCAAAAGTCTTCAAAAAAAATTCAATGAAACCAAATGCAGCCTCTCTCACCACCACCAGCTAGTACACTGATACAGGTGGGTTCCCCACTCACTTAGTGGAGCAAACCTGTACTAAAAGGGACCCATTCTCCAGAAAATAATTCTGTTTTTAGGGGTCCTCACTCATATGTGTTTGACTACCCTGTGCTAGATATTGTAATATTGATTTTGAAATTGCTTATAACAAATATAACTATAGTCCTGTACAGTGGTACATTGGTACTGGTCATCAATTCGTTCCAGTGAGTGGCTAGCAAACAACTGATGAAGCATTTTGTCTTGAGGGGTGATGGTGTGACTCATACAAGTTCTAGCAAGTGCAATGAGAGGCGAGCAAGCATTGGGTACTGTACCATTTTTTCTCATCAATATGCAACGGGTACCAGGTTTGACAATTTCTGAAGCTAACAAGTACTGAGGTACAACAATACTTATTTTAACAATATGGTCAGATATATGAGGAGGGAAAGACAGCCTTGTGAACCCGTTTACTCATTAAGCCTATTTTCATAGGTTTTTTTCTAGCATGTCTACAAGAATTCAAAAAGGTTTATATTTATATTACAGTTATTAGTATGGTATGTATATTCTCTATTCTCTTAAATACATGGAACTATGCTGACACATCCATTACAACTTTATTATCTTCAAAGCACTTAGCACAGTGCCTATCATACAGTAGTCACTTATTTATTGAAATAATGGTTTTCTCTAATCTCAAAGATTAGTTTATATCTCAAAGAATTAGGATAAGGCACATAAAATACCTTTGGATTAACAAAAGTACTTTTGGATACAGCTATCAAAATACCTCAAATATCAAAGCAAATTTTTTTCTTCCACACATTTATAAGACCTTTGAAATTACTTAAAATAGAACTATTACAAAAATGACTTATACCAAACTCTATAATCCAATTAACAAAATCCTATTTAAAAAAGAAATATATACTACTAATTAATAAATTTTAATTTCTTACCATTTATTTTCTATAGCAAGTGAGTATATCCAACTCAAATTCTTTTGGGGATAAGTGAGAATACAAATAAATTACATATGTGACAAATGCTTTTTCAAGCTTTACAACTCAGAGATAGTGAAATTCATTTGTAAAAGAAATAGGCATTATAGTATTTTACAGCAGCTACTTGTTTAGATGTTTTCAGATTAACTGTCATGTCAGAAAACTGAACAATAATCTTGCTATTTCTTTTTAATACTAAAGCTAATTGAAACATATGCCTGTGAACTTCCTCTAATTCAATATTTGTCTACACCAACATCAAACATGGCCTATTTTCAAACCATTTTATTAAATGATAAATAACAAAAATAACCATTTTAATAAGTAAACATTTGGTACCTGAATGTGAGATTTTTTTCTTAGCTACACAGATTAAACAGCCAACTCAAAAGAAGAAACTTAAATATTGGTTAAACTGCCCCCAATTGCTCAATTTACAATTATTAGACTCAAAACAGTTCCCTATGTGTGGAAGTTGTTTCTCCCATAAAAACTGAATTCTTGCTTTCATTTTTCATGAACTCAGGTGGTTAACTAACATCCAGAGCTCTTGAACAGTTCTCACCAAACTATTCTAGACTTTGCTCTCTGCATGGAACAGCTCTGTTGCTAGGCAAAGGGGAGCACTATTTTTGGCCAAGATTATAAGGCAGCCCAACTGTGTCATCCCATATCTAAACTGGTAGGCTGACTGGAAATACAGTTGAAGTTATCAAGATATAGGCTCATTCTACTTTTAGGGTACTATATAGCCTCTATGGAGGCAGTGGATACTCACAGTCTATTAAGCTTCCAATGGAAAGTAGTCTTTCATCCACATATCCCAAGGAAAATGCCAGGCTCATAGTTAGTACTCAAATACTTTTTGAATAAAAAAGTATTTAAACATTATCAATTAGAATATTTGCCACAAGAAACAAAAAATGACCCAATTAACACCAGAGTATTCTCACCCTGCTATAGGGAGATAGCATAATATAGAAAAAAGAGCACTGAAGTTGAAATGCATTCCCAATTTCACAATCCACTAGATGAGTAATATAAAGTTGATAACTCAAAATTAAAAAGCTAGATTTCTGTGTGCAAATAGAAATACATAAACCTAATTTAAACAAACTTAACTGTTTTATTTATTTAAAAAACCAATCTAATTATAGTTTTTACATTGCTATACACACACACTGTATAATACATGGCCTAATGCAGCACAGTACAGAAGAAATTTATACAATGATGAAAATTTCTTTATTTGTACTCTCCAATATAGTAGCCATTAAATAAATGTGCCTATTAAACACTTAGAATGTGGCTAGTGCAACTGAGGAACTGAATTTTCTTTTTTAAAACTAATTTAAATTAAAATAAGCTGAACTTCTGTTTCAAGTAAAAATAAAGTAATAGGGAGTAATAGGGACTGGAACACACTCTTGTATGAAAAAAAGCATAAAATGGAGAAAATGATGACAATCATTAAGTCACTGGACAACAGGCAACAAAGGGTAATAATATCTAAGATGCAAGAAACAAATTAGATGAGCCTAACTTATGAACCTGAGAAAGTTTCCAGGCTGATGTACAAAAAGACGGAACTGAAGACAAAGACTGACAGACTCAATAAGCAGAGAAATGTGGACATGGACCTCACAGAATGAGCAGGACAGGGAACCGGAGAGCAGCACTGATAGCAAGCAAACTCCTGCAGAGGGCTCCCTTTGAGTACTGATCAGCAGATCCATGTGAGGAAGCCACCTAAAGCCAGAGAAAGAATAACCCCAAAAGATAAAAGATAAAGGTGACAAGCACTCACAAAGGGCCAGGAATAGTGTCTGTTCCTAGAAGCCAGACTGGAAAACTGCATAAATCCTGGGGCACTGGTAGAATAACAAAACGGATTCCCTCAGTATTGAGGAATAATCAGTCAGTCCTAGACCAAGCACTGCTCTGGACCCACCTAACCAAGACCAGAAGGAATAAAGCTGTTTCAAGGTAACGTAATTACTTCCCAGAACAAAGCTCAAGAATATTTTTAGTAATACAAAAACATACAGCACCCAGCAAGGTAAAATTCACAATGCCTAGCATCTAATAAATTACAAGGCATAGAAAGGAGCAGAAAAGTACAAACCATAGAGAAGGGGAGAAATATCAATTATATTTAACCAGAACTGACATAGATATAAGAATCAACAGACCTGGATATTAAATCAGTTATTATAAACTATTTCATGTATTCAAAAAGGTTAGAAATATATAAGATATAAAAAGACACAAATCAAGATTCTAGAAATGAAAACTAAATATTTAAAAACACAAACAGACATCTAAAGTATTGTAATGGAATGAATGAAGATAAAAATCAAGGATTTCAACTACATTTTTAAAATGTTACAACTGTTTTGCCTTTTTGGGGTCCTGTAAATGACCTTTTCTGGAAATCATGAAATTGGACATTTTCTCTCACACATAGTCACCAACAAAATCTGGTTGGAATCAAGAGAAATCAAGCAGAAAAATCAGTTAATTTAAAGGTAATTTGTACTGGGGCCCTGTTGTCCATTTCTTATAGGTTATTATTTATCTGGGGAAAGAATAGGGCTTTTTGTGTCCTTACCATGGAAAAGTGTAAGCATTCTCTTCCCTCTAGTGATACAGGAAGATGAGTGTAAGTAGAATAAGTAAGAAAGTGAATAGGGTGGTAATGCTTGTAATAATAATAAATCATATTCATATTCTACAGAAACCTTAAAGACTGTTGTCACTTCCATACTTTTGGCTATGACCTCTGAGCTGATTATGTCACAAACTTTAGTCTTCAGCTTCATCCTGAGGTGATTCCACCATTGAGAACAATATTTTATCTCCTTCACCTTAAACAAAATGTTACTGGGACTTACTACTTCACTGGTAGTTACTACTGCACTGGTATTTATTCCAATTTGTCTTAATAGTCTCTTCTAGAATCAAGGAACTTTATTTAAAGAGCTTTCTTATACAGATTGCCCTGAGGCTAAGAAATTCTCATATAATGACTAAATTCTTCAAAGACAGGGATAAACCTTCTCCCTGGAGATGAATTCTCATGTTTTGGAGTTACAGTAAGTTTCTGAGGTCACTATGACACCAGAGCAACATTATTCAGGCTTTTATGTAGAGATCCAGAGATGGGCTTTAGCAATAAACAATACTCCAAGTTGCATATTGTTTTGTCATTCAGAAAGCATTTTCTTTTTTTTTTTTTTTTGTTGTTGTTGTTCAAGTACAACTGTCTCCACTTTTACCCACCACACCCCCAGTCCCACCCTCAAATCCACCCCCTTTGGCTTTATCCATGTGTCCTTTATACACGTTCCTTGATACCCCCCCACATTATCCGCTATTATCCCTTTTCCCCCTCCTCTTTGGTTACTATCAGACTGTTCTTTATTTCAATGTCTCTGGTTGTATTTTGCTTGCCTGTTTGTTTTGTTGATTAGGTTCCACTTATAGGTGAGATCATATGGTATTTCTCTTTCACTGCCTAGTTTATTTCACTTTGCATATGCTTTCCAGTTCCATCCATGCTGTTGTGAAAGGTAGGAGTTCCTCCTTTCTTTCGGCTGTGTAGTGTTCCATTGTGTAAATGTACCTTTAGTTTTTTGATTCACTCGTTTACTGATGGGCACTTAGGCTGCTTCCAGCACTTGCCTATTGTGAATTGTGCTGCAATGAACATTGGGGTGCATAGGTTCTTTTGAATTGGTGTTTCGGGATTCTTAGAATATAATCCCAGCAAAGGAATTGCTGGGTCAAAAGGCAGTTCCATTTTTAGTTTTCTGAGAAAATTCCATACTGTTTTTCATGGTGGCTGCACCAGTCTGCATTCCACCAACAGTGCACTAGGGTTCCCTTTTCTCCACAACCTCTCCAACACTTGTTGTTTGTTGATTTGTTTATGTTGGCCAACCTCACCAGTGTGAAGTCATATCTCATTGTGGTTTTAATTTGCATCTCTCTGATGGCTAGTGATGCTGAGCATCTTTTCATATGTCCTTCTGGGCCCTCTGTATGTCCTCCTTGGAGAAGTGACTGTTCAAGTCCTTTCCCCATTTTTTAATTGGGTTGTCAGAAAGCATTTTCACATGAATGATCTCATTTAAATCTCACTCATGAAATCCTTGTGAGTAGAGCTTATTCACCTCCATAGTGATAAATAAATCCCACAAAATAAAAACCTTGACATCATCTCAGTTAGCCCACTCCACCTCACACTACTAACTCAGTTAAGATGAAGTTCTATCAAGTTCACATCTGTACACTCTCGCTTGTGTCCTCACCCAGCTCTGCTACACACAAAGCTGTCACTTAAGCTCTGTACCATACACCTCCAGGGCCATCACTCACAATGCAGTTTAACAACTGACCAGACATATGTGAATGTCCTGGCTTCATGAATACTGCTCTCATTCAAGAACCCAGCCTCTACTCTCTCATTACGTATTTTCTGTTAGCCACATTCATCCGCCTAAAAGGGGGGACCCTTCTGATTTCAGCCACGGTTTAGTAACTGGGACCGAATTTAACCTCCCACTGCCAACAATTATGAAGTTGGAAAATAATCAATGTAAGACTAGGATCCTTGAGAAAAGGGAAACAAACTACATGAACTTTACCATCAATCTGGTTTCCTGCCTGGAAGCAATTTGCAGATCATTGTGCAAAAAGAGGATCTCAAGCAGAATAGAGTAGTATCACTGAGCTGAGAGGGCAAAGATTAGAGTTCAGAAGGAAAAGGCAGCTGAAATTTGTGGGGCAGAAATCCAGAAGAGGAAGCTATGCAGAGAAAAACCTCCAGAAATCTGCATAGGGTCCCCTTGAATATGTTACTCAAGCATATGGTAAAACTCCACAAAGATGGCCAAAAAATGACCAAGGAGTTATAGATTCAACAACTTCTAGAGCTCAAATATGAGTGTGAGATGTTTTAAACTGGAAGGAGTCACAGTAGTGCATAATTATTAAAAACTTAAGGCATTCAGTAAAGACCTCAGAAGGGTCTCTGGCAACACGGTAAACTCTTCTTAACATAAAAGTTACTCTAGTCTCACTCTAAAAAAGCTTACAAACAATACTGAAGAGACTGAGTTGATCTCTAGTAACCTGATTTCCTGTCCTAACCATGTCCCACAATCTTTAAAAGAAGACAACAAAATCCAAACACTCAGTAATGTTAGAGTCACAATGTCTGAAATCTACTCAAAATTTATCAGAAATGTGTAGAAGCAAGAAAATGTGACCTGTAACCAGAACAAAAACTGTACATAAAAACAGGTCTAGAATAAAAAAGGTGATATTAACAAAGATTTTAAAACAGCTATTAGAAATTACTCAATGATTTTAAAAAAATAGGAACACCACGAGGAAAAAGCTGTTAAAACCCAAAAAGGGATCTTGAGAAAGAAAATACAGTATCTGCAATAAAACACTTGCCAAATAGAATGAACAATAGATTAGATACTATAAAAGAAACGATCAGTAACTTGAAGACATAATAATACAAACTATTAAAACTGAAATGTAAAGAGACATATAACTGAAAAAATTAACAGAACCACAATAACCCATGGGATAATATCAGGAGAGCCAACATGTATGGGATAATCTCAAAGGAGCCAATATATGAGTAATTTGAGTCCCAGAAAAAAAATGTGACAATATAATAATTGAAATGTTTTCAAATTTGATAAAACACTATAAACATACATACAAAATACACACATACATGTACAGGAATTTCATAATCAAATTACTAGAAACCAGGAAATTTTTAAAGCAGCAAGAAGCAAAAAACAGTCACAAACATAAACAATTACCGAACACTTGTCTTGAGAAACAATGACAGCCAAAAAGCAACAACAGAGATCTTTAACTTGTCAAAAGAAAAATGTCAATCTAGGATTCCATTTCCAGCAAAAACATCCTTCAAAAATAAACCTTTTCAGACCAGCAAAAATAAAAAGAATTCATTGTCCATAGTCTTACACTATAAAAAACTTAAAGGAAATTCTTCAGGCAGAAGGAAAATGAGATGAGACAGAAACATGGATATACATAAAGGTATAAGGATAATAAAAATTGAAAATATATGGATAAATATAAACTGTTAAGACTGATTAAGAAAAAGAGAAAAAGAAACAATTACCAACATTAAGAAGAAAAGATGAAATATGGTCACATACCCTATACAAAATTAAAGGATAATGAAATATTATGAGTAATTTTGGGCCAATAAATCTAATAACAAATGAAGTGAAAAAATTCTTAAAAGACACAAATTACAAAAACTAGTTCAGTAAAATACAGAAAACCTGAATAGTCTTAAATCAATTAAAGAAATTGAATCCACAATTTAAAAACACTAGGCCTAAAAGGTCTCACTGGTGAATTGTTTGTATATATACCTATGGAAGATTTAACACCACTTCCATACAAACACTCTCAGAAAATAGAAAAGGAGCAAGAAAAAACTTCCCAATTTATTTGATGAGGAGAGCATGTTCCTGATGCCAAAATCAAGACAAAGATAGTACCAAAAAAGAAGAAAAGAAAAAGAAAACTGCAGACTAATATCCATCATAAATACAGATACAAAAATCCTTAACAAAATATTAACAAATTAAATTCAGTAACATAAAATACATCATAACCAAGTAGAATTTATTCCAGGAACACAGCTGGTTTAAACATTTAAAAAAGCAATCAATGTTATTCACTACATGAACAGAACAAAGGAAAAAATCTATCTGATAAACTCAATGAATTCAGAAAAAAAGCATTTAACAAAATTTCCATTCATTCATGATAAAAAAATCAGCAAACTGGGATTAGAAAGGTATTTCTACAACCTGTTAAAGAACATCTACCAAAACCTACCCTTTAAATCATACTTAATGGTGAAAAACAATATTTTCCCCTGAAATGGAGAAGGAAAAGATATCCATTCTCACCATTTCTAGTTAACATTATGTATTTACCATGATAGCCAGTATCCTAAGTCAGTAAAAGAAACAGAAGATATACTAATTAGAATGGAAAATGCATGTCTTAATTTGCAACTTAACTAAATACCCAGCAAATCCTAAAGCATCCATTTTAAAAAAAAGATTATTTTATCTAATAACTGGATTTTAATTTAACAAAGTCACAGGACATAAAGTCAATATATAAAAGTCAATTTTTCCTATATAGCAGCAACAAACAATTGGAAAACATTTTAAATACTATGCATAATAGAATCAAACAACATGAAACACTTATGGATAAATTTAATACATTTGTACAAGACCTCTATACTGAAACTGCAAAATACTGCCAAAGAGG
Source organism: Carollia perspicillata (assembly GCA_004027735.1). Lineage (NCBI taxonomy): Eukaryota > Metazoa > Chordata > Mammalia > Chiroptera > Phyllostomidae > Carollia > Carollia perspicillata. Next base: position 21,098 of record PVKM010010545.1, on the reverse strand, counting down.
ATTTACAGAGATGTGAATGAGTAAAGACATATACTATCTTCCTATAGTGGGAAATTCAGTATTGTTAAGATGTCAATATTCCCCAAACTTAAGTATATAGATTCAACTACATTTCAAATGCAAGCCCAGCAGACTTCATTTAGAGAATTTCACAAGCTGATTAGAATTTATAGGGAAATGCAAAGAATCTAGAACAGCCACACACACAAACTTACACCAGACTAAACCAGTCGCTATTCTTAGAAAGCAATGCCCATTTTCTACTTAAGACACTGCTTATGCCATGCCCCCCCTTCTAGAAAGTCTTCTCCACAAATTCAATTTCTGTGCCCTAAGACAATCTCTCCCTCAAATTCTATTTCCTCCACAGTTTCCCTTAATCGAGCAAATGGAACCAACCCTTTCCTAATTTTATTTACCACTTTTTACACAAACTTTACCATATTCATCTCCATATTTCCCACATTATTTTGCAGTAAATAGTGTTTGTTGAATTTAATGACTTTCTAATTTCACTGTACCCATGGTAGGAAAGCTTATAAAACAGACAATATTATAAGAAAATACTTTGTACACTAAAAATTAACAATGCCAGAAATACAGCTAATCTTTCTTCTCTGGCTCATAAGCAAGTAGAATTTCTAAAGGCAGCAAGAAAATTTATCACTTCTTATATTCAAATGCAGAAAGATGTATAAAAAATAAAAGCACCAAGTGATTTATTTTTTATTTCTCTCATCTTAGAAGAATGGTAATCTAGGCTCAAAATTTAAAACAATGACAAGGCAAGAGAGCTAATCCACAGTTACTTCTTTGGATAAGTAGTATCTTGCTTTCAACCGAAAATGAAACGGACAACTCATTTCTAGAGCCTTTTGAGTCTTGATATTTAATTTTGTTTTCCAGTTTGTGCATTTTAGAAAATGTTTCTATAGTGTCTGCCTCTGCAAGAATCAAGATAAAGTCCTCAGTTTAACTCACCTTCCATTACAGTGTGGCCCTAGGAAGAAAATAAATCCTTTACAGCACCATACAACACAGCTCAGTAAGATGAAGTTTTGTTTTATTTCAACACATCATTAAATGAACTTCCAAGTTTCACATGTTTGCTTCTACAAAGTAATGGTTCATTATCTTCAGAGAGAAAACAAGTAGAGAACTGAAACCCCATATTCATAAATTTCAAACAAAGACACACTTCAGTGGTTCTAAACTGGAGCCAGGTTGGTTGCTTAAAAATTAAATAAGAGCTTGTTAAAAATCCTGATTCCTCGGCTCTACCCCAGATCCAGGCAATCAAAATGTCTGGTGTGGGAGGTCCAGGAATAGGTATTTGTTAAAAGCTCCCCAAATGATGCTACTACATTGCTGAGTTTGGGATCGAGGAAGAACAAATCCCTCTGTCAAACATTTCAATAATGATTACTTCACCAAATTTTTATATTAATTAACTGTGATGTTTGAATACGGCATATTAGTCAACTGTCCATTAGACAAATTTTTTAAACAACATGAATAACTAGCTGCTGCTGCTGCTGCTGCTGCTGCTGCTACTGCAGCATAACTGTATGGGTCAGCTTTGAAACTTGATACTGCCACTTAGCAGCTGTGTTACTCATACTACCTGAAGCCTCTTTCCTCATCTGCAAAAATGGGTATAACACTGAATCTGCCTCAAAGCGTTATCATAAAAGTATGTTAAATAATTCATGTAAAAGTGCATCCTGTTCTCAGGGACAATATATAAGGAACCATTATTTTACAGAATGCTTTCTATTATAATAAAGCTAATTTTTGTGCTTATTTTCTACAGGGGAGAACAATTAAGGTGGTGAAACTGACATCTTAAGACTGCTAAATATCCTAATGCTCTTCTGTTTTTTAGCTTCATTAAGTTGTACGTGTTGTACAATTATGTCACTTTCTATAATAAGTCACACCATTACACATATTTTTAAAAAATCAATATAACCTCAAGAATGCCCTTTGCTAGTGACCCCTACATTCCCTCTCGTTAAGTAAAAACATTAAGTTGAAGAACTATTATTCTCTATCATGCAAAAAAAAAAGCTATTCATTATTTATATATGCATGAAAAACTTTGAGAAGAAACTTAACAGTGTAAACCTCTGCCAAGAGTATGGAACTAGGGAATAGGAAGGAAGGACCAGAAGTTGTTTAGTTTTCTACCACACACCATTCTATGCTGTTTAGATATGTTTTAGCTTTGGCTTGTATTTTTATAATTTTTCAAAAGTAGTTAATAAAAGAAAACATTTTCAGTGACTTACATATAGGCTTTCTGAACTAATTTAAAATTTAATACTCCTTCCCTGACCGGTGTGGCTCAGTTGGTAGGGTGGCATCCCACAAAGTGAGAGATTGCAGGTTTGATTCCCACTCAGGGCACATGCCTGGGTTCCGAATATGGTCCCCATTCAGGGTGTGGCCAGAGGGGCAAGCGATAGATGTTTCTCTCTCACATCAATGTTTCTCTCCCTCTTTTTCTCCCTCCTTTCCCCTCTCTAAAAACAAATAAATAACATATTTTTAAAAATAATATTTAACACTTCCTTCCTGTGTCACCTAGGAGGTTAGTGAAAACCATCCTACAAAGAGATATAACACACTTCCTCTGGAAATAATACTTCCATATCTGAACAGACAACTTCATTAGAATGCCAACAAAAGTCTTTAAAATAAGAAGGAATTGGAGGGGAATATAAAATTAACAACTTTATTTCACAAATCTGAAGACTCACTTTGGATTTTGCCTGTGAACTTGTATACCGTTTATTTATACCCAAACCAGCTGAGCCAAACCAAAGTATTTCTGTTATTGGTCTAATACCAACCACTGCAACTAGTTCCTCTCACATTAGAGCATTAAAATAAATGCTTTCCCAGAGTGTCCCAAAACTACTTTTACATTGAAATACATTACTTATGATATATTCCTCTAAACCAAGACAATGGTTGAAAAACCCCAAACTAGCATAGGGTACTAAATAGCAAGAAAATATTTTCCTCCCACAACACAATCTGAGGGTTATTTTCAATACAGAAAGTTCTAAAAATCAGGTATTCTTTAAACATCAACATGATAGTCAATGAAAACAGTTAGTTATTATTAAATGTTAACAAAAGCTCCTTTATTTTGAACTTTCTTTCTATTCAGTTAACATCTCCAAAAATTGTCATTTATATTTTTGAAACGTGTTTACAAACACAGCTTTGTTTCACAGAATTCAAAAATACAAAGCCTCCATTCAAATAATAAAAATACCAGTTATCTCATTTTAGACTCACTGAATATATATATCCAAACCTGTTCCTTTCACAGGGAGCAAATGGGCACTTTCGGAGAAATAAAATCAACCTTAAGTCTATAAAGGTGGCACCTCAGAAATCTGCAGGTTTTATAAGCAATTAATGTTACTATTTGAAATAAAAATCTACTGTATAGACTACACTAAGAAAATGTATCCTACACATTTCATAGGCAAGCTATATGAGAACTGACACAGATAAAAGAATAGTCTAGTAGCTAATGCCTCAAATAAAGTTGCCCTAAGTCAGTGAGAAGCTTACAATGGAGAATTTTTGTTGAGGTAGATTATTGAGATGAGAATTTTTACCATCTTTATCATCTGGATCATATCTCTAGCTTGATACAGTCCTAGATCAATCCTGACAAAATTCCTTAACCTTCTATTTTTTCCTTAAAACAAGATTTTCCCAAATTTCACATACTAGGTTAATATTTTAGCTCCAAATTACATCATAGTGGTAAACTCAATTCCTAGTTAAATGAGTAAATAAATGATAGACAAAAATACCATTTCTAGATCTGCAGCCTAACTTCAAAATAAAAAGCCAACATATTCCCTAAAGTCAGCAAAAGCAGTTTTGACCCCCAAACTGAAGATAATTTAGAAGCATTAAGTGAAAGGTGGTAGTCCACCTTTCTATCATGAATTGAGCAGGTCAATGGACTCAGTTCCATTTAAGTAAGATCATCTTTTTCTGCTTTTAACGGCTGCTGTTTCCCCACATATTCTGTAATGCTAGATCATACAACCTCTCTTCTGCGGTTCAATCCAATTGGCAAAAATCAAAGTTGTTTTAGAGAAAGTAGCACTTGCAGGGTTTTTGGCCATCTACTGATTTCCAGACTGTGGTAAAATGGTTCCTATGGCCTTTATACGACACAGCTCCTCTACCCAATCAATCCCAGAATCAGACAAGCCATTTTCCCCACAATCTAACATTATAAAGAACAAAAGTAACACACACCCTGTGAAAACAAAACTATGAAAGTATCACTTCTCTTTGCTTTTCAGAGCCAGGGCTTGCTGTGGTTCAGTAGAAGCAGCTGTATTCACATACGACTTCAATGGCTTTAACCACTTGGCCACTTATTCATCTTTGATGTTTAAATGTGGGGCCCTGGAACAGCTATGATCTTTTCAGAAGAAATAAGAAAACAGTTAGAATTTATGTATTCTAATAAATGAACACCTCAGGGCTCCAGTCAATCAATCCACACAAGTTCAGTGCTTCCTGAAAAGTCTCACCATGCAGCTGATGCTAGAAAAGATAAATGCTACTTAGGAAATTTAATCTAGGCAATTTTATTTTAAAAATTTAATCTTTCTTTCCACCAACCCTATCACACATCCCCACACCTAAAGATAGTCAAACATAAGATGTTTGTTCACCTTAAAGTACTTTGTGAAAAACAAGTGTAAAACACTATCTTTGCTTTTAGGGAGCTATAATCTGGCTAATAAACATATAATTTTTAAAAAGATGAAAGTATTCTAAAGAATTTTAGGATTAAAAAGAACTCAGAGGTCACAGAGTAGAACTCCTACAAACAGAAATCCTTTGTTCAATATTCATCACAAGTAGGCTTCATTCTTCTTTTAAACTTACAAGGCTGTCCAGCTACAATAACTGGTTGTACTCAAAATCTACTGGCCATAACTGCCGTATTGACCTTACCCTTTGCCTTCAAGAGCAAAAAAGAACTCATACTTTCCTTCACTCAAGAGTCCTTAAAATATCTGGAAGCCACATTTTTGCAAAATTATGAAATGGCTAAAAAAGATTTCATAAATGACAGGGATTCAAATGGCACAAGAATGACAAGAGGGCATTCCAGTTTGGGAGAAAAGATAACTAGAGGTAGAAGGTCAGGTAAACCCACCAGTGTGACTGAATTATATAATTCACACTAAAAATTAGTGAGTGTAAAATAGGATAACCTAAATTCCTATCAGATTATTTAAGAATTTAAATACCAAGGTGAGATTTCTGATTGTTTTGATAGCCAACAGGGAACAAAATCGCAAGAGAATGTTTTAAAAATATGAGGAGGATTGTGTTATGGGCTAAATGTTTATGTTCCCTCAAAATGTATCTATTGAAGCCAGTATTTGAAGATAAGGCCTTTGGGAAGAAATTAGGGTTAGAGGAGGTCATCAGAATGGTCACCTTCCCCTGTGAAGGGATTAGTGCCATTAAAGAGGAGATACCACCGAGTTCTCTCCCCCCTCACCTGCTCTAGCTTACACACTGAGAAAGACTATGTGAGAACACAGCAAGAAGGTAGCTGACATATGCAGGCCAGGTAGAGTCAGCACCATGACCCCAACCAGCCTCCAGAACTATCAGAAAACAAACTGTTCTTGTTTAAGCCACCCAGTCCACAGTATTTTCTAATAACAGCCTAAGCAGACTAAGAAAGATTGGAAAAGAAAGCAATTGGCAGCAAGGAGCCCAAGTAAGGAGACTATTGCGATGTCTAGTAGTGACGTAACAGATTATAGAGATGGCAGCAGGAATGCAAAAGTCATCACTTACCTATCTACTTCACCTGGCCCCAAGGTTCTTAGAAGTTATATTCATGAACACTTGCTATTCATCCCCAAGATCCTTGGTTTTGCTGCCTCACCTATCTTCTATTCTCACATCATTGCAATTTAATACAAATCTTTCAAGAAAGCATTAGGAATTACTACAATGGGAATCCCAGAGACAGAAGGCTCCAGAGTGACGGTCAAATCACGCTATAACCCTTACCTCCTAAACCCAATCATTGTCTTATCCTGAAGAACAATCAGCGAACAGCTCATATGGAGCCCGCAAGTCCACAGGCCCTGATCAAAGCCATACCAATAGCCCTTCTGGCTCCAGGTTTCACGAAATTTGGATTTGCTGATTTCCTTCTTTAAAATAAAGGGAAAACTTCTTAACAATACAATCCCATAAACATGCAAAGCGTGAGGGGGGAAACCCAGTATTTTCTAATAAAATATGAGCCAGGTGTTCTATATACCCAAGTAAGGACACTATATGTAAAGGGGATAACCTGGGGATATGGGGCAGTCCTCAACTTCTCTAATCATAAAGAATCCAAAAACCACTGTTTTTGCATGAAAACAAGTGGCACCAGCAGGCAGTCCTAAGCCCTAGTACCTTGTCATTTATATATGAGACTAAATCAGCCTTCCCTGCCTGTACAGCAGATGTGAGTTCCACCTGCATTTCCCAACCTCATCCTTGTACCTTCTCATCCTCACTCAGGAGTAAGTATACATCCTGTACTTTCAAAGCTTTAAAAGGATGACTATTATTGACGCTAAAATTTTGTTCAGATTACTGCTCTTCAAACAAAGCAAAAGCAAACGATTCTGAAGAACTATTCAGCTGTTGCACTTACTTAAGCCTGAGGTTAATCTTGTCACTACAACAGATCCTCAACAAGCATGTAAAAGAACTAAGCAAAGAAAGAATAAAGGACTCAAGGGTACTAATTTGGGGGCTCTATGGTTTGGCATATAATTAAGAGAGTTCTAACAAAGAATATGTGTGAGAATTTCTTTTACTTTATGGCTTTAACTTTCCCCACCTAACCAAAACGAGAAAAAACTCACCTGAAGAATTCTAAGATTTCAAGGACTGCCTACAATAAAGGAGTCCCTTAGGTCGTCATCCCTCTCAATCACCTGACTTAATCTTCAATAGCTATATGTAACTGAACTATGTGAGTTTTGCATTAAGAGTCACTTTCTCCATACATATTTGTAAGCTTAGAATCCCTTCAAAAGTTGCTATGCAACCTAACATAATAAGGACTAATTACTTGTGCAGAATGACAAATCTCCACATTTTTAAAAGAATTTCCTTAAAAATTACTTAACTTGATCACTATCACAACCCCTTATAGCAGTTTTTTATTCTCACTTTAGACATAAGATAAACAAGACTCAGAGAAGTTAACATACTGCCCTAGAGTCATAAATCTAATAAATGATAGCACCAACACTGAACCAAACTTTGTGACTCCAAACACCTCCTCTTTCCACTACACTAGAATGTGTTATTATCTATTCTCCACCACCTTAAACAAACCATTCTACATAGACCAATAAAATAAAACAATGTGTTAGTAAGAGCTCTAATACCTACAGATGCTCTTCAACATAATGAAATTAAATGTATTTAAATAAATGAAAACACAAAGTGGACAAATCAGCACCCTCTCAATACTACAAAAGTTAGCAAAAATCTTTTCATTTTAATATACTAAAAGTTCTGTTGCCAAATTATATTTTAACAACTCCCATTAAAAAATCTCTAATGTACATTTAAAAACATTTTAAGCTTCCTTTGGAATAACTATTTTCCATCTGCTTTTACTTGCCTTTATATCTAAGTAAACAGTAAATCTCTGAAAAGTAGAAGTAAAAATAAAGAATTTTCCACACTATGAAACAACCATTCTTTTCTATGGCCTCAACTAAATAACAAGTGTGAATATTCCAATACCTTACACATCTATTAAATTTCATCTTCTTCCTAAGGCACAAAGTCTGATGATGGCTGAACAGTAAGAGAAGACCACACATAGAAAGAACTACACTCTCCTAAAGACATTTCAGGCTGTAGTTGTTTATATTTAATATCTTACAACACTAATGTTTTATTTTATGGAAGCTTTTAATAATTATGTTTCCTTTTTAATAAAAATAAATCTTGATGTTTTTTCTTTTGAAGAATGCCAGCATTATACCATTTAAGCCTCCTGTTACAACAACAAATTTTAAAGATTTGTACAGATATTCAATTCCTCCTCAAGACAAACCATGCCTTGGTGTAGATTGGTATCAGTGCAGGTGCAACTACAACTGATCAGTTTGCTGCCTCTGAGGGGCAATAAAAAACCACAGGGAAATGTATATCACTGTTGATTTTTCTATTTCCTCTGTAAAATGAACAGTTACAAATTCCTACAAGAACTATGAACTAAATGTATAAGTAAATATTTATTGATAACTTTTATCATTATTGATTTTTTTTAACAGTAAGACTCCTCCTCTTGCCCCAATCATTCACTGGGCAAAGTCCTACAGCTCCACAGTTAGTTTAACAAGCCTTCAGAATCAAACTCAGAGTCTGCTCATTGTGGCACTACTCTTTAAACTTGACAAGCAGTTATATGAGGGTAACTATGAAAGAGAGACCCTGGCTGAATGGTCTATTTTGTGCTCCTTCAGCAGGGCATCTTAAACTCCTACAAACTTTAAGTGAATTTAACTATCCAACAATGTATCTCAGTTCTAAAGACAGTAATAACAATGGGAGAACAATACAGACAACAGGTTTGCAAGGCAACCAGAAAAGTAAGAATGGCCAATTGCCCTGCCTCTCAAAACAGATACACAACAAAGCAATTTATTTCACCTCACTTCATTGCTACTTTCATAGTTTGTTAAGCAGCAGTGGGAATAAGAAGCCAATGACAGACTCCTGAGGGAATTTCCATACCCTCATTAAAATCACAATTTGTTTTTAATGAAGATCCCTTTACTGAGTATATTGCAGGAATAACATTATGCTACTAATCTATGAAAACTTTTAACCGATATAAAAGGAGAGAATAAAATTACCAAAGACTGGTTTTGTTGTCTGTCCCCACAGAACCACATCTTCCTTAGCCTCTCCTTTTCTTCATGAAGATGGCTTGGTAGTATTCTATTTTCTGTTTGCTCTCAGGCAGCAGTTAATACTGGGTATGATCGAGGTTGAGGCTTCCTTTTAGAGATAATCATAATGCTAGGGGTGTGTGTGTGTGTAAATAGTTTTCATTTGGTTTTACACACATGTGTAAATATATCTCCTGTTACCACCCTGAAAATGTCCATGAAAACTCACCAGGGAAATATCAGTACACTCCTTTGCCCAAAAGATGAAAAAGCATGTCCCTCCCCAAAATAGAAATTGATTCCCTAAATCAATGTACTGGATAAACTATTCAAGGCACAAACCTCAGCCTAAAAATACCTACATTCCAAAAAGAATTTCCTTTATATTAGCAAGTCCACCACAGTTTTATTCTGTATTGAAAGTAATAAAATCTAATATAGATTTTTAGTCCAAAAAAAGAACTATTTATTTTGAGTTGAGGAGGCACAAACAAAGAGGAGGGTCTATAATACCTTTTCAGAAATCAGTGGAGCCAGGTGACTTTTGGAATCCAGTTTTTCAGATTTTAGGGAAGAAATATAGAGCAGTATATATACCATATGTTACAAATCACCCCCCAGCACCTGGTAACCATACAGTAACCAGGGAAATAGAGAATGTCAGTGGCCTCTCTTCAGATAAGATCAGATTTTGCCATGAAAATAGTTTATTAGCAAATTTAAAGGAAAAAATTTGTTTCTGACCTTTTTGGATTTCAAAATTGCTTATCAGTAATTGTGGTCCTTTAGCAGACAAAAAGTGGTCTTGACATATAATAAATAAACTATGCTATCTCCTAGAACAAAAGAACTAGCTGATGCTTAGATAAGAGGTAGAAGACTTAATATGATCTTGAAATGGGTCTGATTACAATACTTGCCTAGTTGGAGACACATAATCAATTCAGGCCAGCTGTAAGTTTCCACCAAGAGATTAAACATCTAAAAACTTTCCCTTTAACTTTATTCCAAATTGGGACAAACAATGAAAATCATTTTCTAAAACCTTAACATGTCAATGTCAAGCAGATAGGCAATGGGCCTCTGACAGATAACAAAGTCAGCTGGATATAGTAGGACTTCCAAATAGCAAAAAACTGACAGGACCAGCTAACTCACAAGAATTCAAAATGTTTTCACCCACAGTCTATGAATACCCATAAAAACTCAAATTATCTAACTTATGGACAAATCATGCTTCTGCCATAAGCTCAAAGTAAGCCTAGCATTTTTTTACTTTCTAGTGGCATAGCAAACCTTTTATTTATCCCTAACAATTTCAAAACAACAACAAATGTCTCAAAGACTAAGAAGCTTGACGACTGTAATTCTCTCCTAGGAGGGGATCCCTGTGGTGCCCCACCACTACTTGTCTACCCACAGCAGCACATTTGCTCATTGACTGGAATTGCATGATCATATTAAGTTTGACCTGTGTTCTCCATATTAACCACCAATGAAGTTGTGGTATAGTAATCATGAGTCGATCCTGCTCATTTTAAAGCCTCACAATGGCTCAATGGCAAAAACATCAGAAAAAAATAAACCAACAACTGTTGAGAAAGGCTGCCTCTAGTTCCTTTAGGTAACTGGAACAATCTTTCAAATTCAAAGGCCCCTCAGTTCAAATTCAGGCACTTTCCTAACACCTAAAACAGATGTGACAAAATGACATCTTAGGCAAACTTTCTCCATTTTTAATAACCAAAAATATGTTTAGAAATGGAAATGTGGTTGTTAAAAAAAAAGTGGTATTTTTCTGTCTTACAACTTAAATTATTTTTTATTTTATTTGAAGGTTTCATCCTTTAGTCACTACCCAACACAATTAAAATTAGTAACTAATCCCTAATCTGTTTTAATTTCTGTATGATCTTTAAATGTGATCTTTAAGTCCCCAATCAGTTTATAGTAAGTAGTAGCTCAGATGACTCACCATGGTCTTTATAAAAACACATTTTAACCATGGAACAAAAAAAATTTTTTTAAACACCAAAGCTCTCCCTATAAAAAAATATATATTGTCTTCTCAAGTCGTAAGTATGTTAAGAAATTACAGGATGGTCTACCTGTAAATAGAAAGCAGAGGTTCAATTGACCTCTGCACTCCAGTTTATAAAGTAATAATTTCCTCCCAACCAAAACCATTTACCCCACTAAGGTAATGATCCCACTCCATAGGCTTCTGTGGGAAGAAAAGATCCAGGAGTAAAAACATCTAAAGAATATGCTGCCCAGCCCTGGCTGGTGTAGCTCAGTGGATTGAGCTCGAACTGTGAACCATAGGGTCACCAGTTCGATTCCCAGTCAGGGCACATGCCTGGGTTGCAGGCCAGGTCCCCAGTGTGGGCCATGTGAGAGGCAACCACACATTGATGTTTCTCTCCCTCTCTTTCTCTCTCCCTCCCCCTCTCTCTAAATAAATAAAATCTTAAAAAAAAAAAGAATATGCTGCCCCGACCAGTGTGGCTCAGTGGTTGGGCTTCATCCTGCAAACCGAAAGGTCACCAGTTCAATTCCTGGTCAGGACACATGTCTGGGTTAGGAGTCAGGTCCCCAGTTGAGGGCATGTGAGAGGCAACCACACACTGATGTTTCTCTTCCTCTCTTTCTCCTTCTTCCCCTCTCTCTAAAAATAAATGAATAAAATCTTTTTTAAAATATATGCTTCAGAGCTGGGCTTCTCACTAAGGAAAAGATAGTATAGGCCTGCATCACATTCCATTCTGGCCCTTAACACCAAAAATACAACGCAAAGCAGGAGGAAGGCAATAAACATAGTGCATCTCACTAGAACTTCAGTGTTACTCAGTGATTAATTAAAATATATTTATATAACAACAAATACGTTTGTGTTAGGGAGTAGAAAGTAAAATGACATGATATTTTTAAGATTTCTTCTGCTCACCTGCAATGTGTTGCTTCAGGCTACAAGGGGAGTTTATGTACCTCCTTCTTTACCATTAAGAAAAAAGTAGAGAAACTCTACCCTAGAGACCCTGAACATTCTTTCCAATATGTCATCCAACTATTCTGTCCTCTCAGGTCACATAATTTTTATTTATTTACTGAGACTACACCTCATTCCAGAAAAAATTTCAAGTAGCCGAGGAGAGAATATGGAGAAAACACTACATCCAAGTGGCGATACCTAAGCATGGAATAAGCTTTCAAAAGGTGTCCATTAATCTGCTCATTATTCTGCACTATACAGTATCTAGTCTACAAAATAACAATATTAAAAAGAAATTAAGTACAAAAATAAAAGGTAAGGTTCTAAGGTACCTGACGACCTTTCAAAACTACCCTTCTGCCTGACTTCTTTTTAGACTTTTTACAATATACATAATTTTATGGCAGTAAAAAGCAACTTTGATATGTTGCCCCAATGGCAGCATTTCCATACACCCCTCAACCAGAAAACCTTGGGTAAAATGAGATAATGCCTATAAATTGCTTAGCATAGTGCCTAGCATATAACAACAGTTCAATAAACACTGACTACAATATCGGTTATAATTATTATTATTATTATTAATATCATCATTAGTGTTACTTAAGAGGGTGCCACCCAGCTAGCAAGTCACAAAGCAATGATTCCAATCCCAATCCAGTTACCTGGCTCCTAAACTCCATTCTTCCCAATGCACTACACTGTCTCACATAAAAAGTCAAGAATTCAAGTGCTCTCTCACTGACAGACTACAATTAGATTCTACTCCATGTCAATAAACACGGGTCAAAGAATGACAGGAATTCCCTCCAGTCACGCACAACCCATTTACATACGAATCTATACCAATGCCATCTTATACTCCATTCATACACTAATAAAAATTTGTATTTTTACATTAAATAATCAACCAAAGTCACTAATTTTACATATCTAACTTCACCATTAACATCAATCCTTAGCCTAATAATTTATCTCCCTGAGTTCATTTCCCTCAGGGTACTCATTCACTCAGTTTAATTATAACTTGACACATAAAACAAAATCTACTGTACATCTCCTATCTAAAGAAAATCAAAGTACAGATAAAAGCATATGTATGTGCAAAAACATGTTCATTATCATATTTTTTATAACAAAAAGCAAATTAAAAAACTCCCTACATGTCATCACGCAGTAAGAGAACTGATTTGATAAGTTATGCTATATCCATTCCACAAATATCATACAACAATTTTTTAAAATCCTCACTCGAGGACATGCTTATTGACTTTAGAGAAAGGGTAAGGGAAGCAGAGGAAAGAAGAGAAACATCAATGTGGGAGAAAAACATCAGTTAAGTCCCTACCCCTGTGCATACCTCAACGAGGGTCTGAACCCACAATCCAGGTGTGCCCTGACCAGAAATCAGACCCCGTGACCATTCAGTTTATAGGAAGATGCCCCAACCAACTGAGCCACACTGGCCAGGCTATCATCCAACAATTTTAAACCATGTTTATAAAGAATCTTTAAGAACATAAGAAAATAATCATAATATTAAGTGAAATTTAAAAAGCAGAATATAAAAGTGAAACATGACTAAGCTCTCAACTTTGTAAACATAGGGCTAACAGGAAAAAAAAAAGACTAAAAGGAAACAAAACCATTTTCTCTGGATAGTAAAATAATGGTTTTTTTCCCTCCCCTGTTGCTTTTTCTATTCTCCAATTTTCTTTTCAATGATAACTATGTATTAACTTTATAAGCAGAAAAGAGCTGTAAAAAAAAACCAACCAACATCCTTATTTAACTCATATCTCTGCACTCTTCTGTCATAAATCCCCAAATTAGCCAGGAAAGTCCCAGGTCGTGTAAATTTTAAAATGCTCAAAACAATTCAGCATCTTTACTTCCTGCAGCACTACCATCCTCCAATTATGCCAGAACTGCAACCTTGGGTCATTGCTGTTACCTACATAAATCCAGTCTTTCAAATCTGTCAATTCTTTTCTTGTGGTATTTTTCCCTTCCTACCTCCTATACTAATAGGAACTCCAAACCTTCACCAGCTCACACCTAGATTAGCATAACAGCCTCCTGAAAAATAAATGCTTTCCTTATCCCATTGTCTCATCACTAACAATCCACTCCACCACAGCCTTACTATGTGCAAGGCACTGTTCTTGGAGCTTTATCTGTATTACTCATTCAACATTCGTAACAACTCTGTCAGGATAGCAACTATTATTTGTTTAATTTTACAGATTAAGAAACAGAAGCACAGAGAAGTTAAGTAATTTACCCAAGATCACCCAGCTATTAAGGGGCAATTACTGGATTAGAACTCATGTAGTCAGGCTGCAGATAATAGTATGTAACTATGAGCCCGTCTAGGAACACAGCAGTGGCGATCAATAAAAACCAGCTCCTCTTTCCCTGAAAGTTATAGGCCTTTGGAGCAAGACAAATTCCCATTTTGGGGTCTCTTGTCATACTATTCAACATCTAGGAAGCCAGTTTTTCTCTTCCTTTATTCATTTTCCATATCTTCAAAAGTGAACTCTAAATTCAGCATCTATGAGTTTTCCTTGGGCCAGTTCCTTGACTCCTCAGCATATTCATATTCCTATGGGCTCAATTTAAACTACATTAATGCACAGATGTTGACATTTTTATGTTACAAAAGTTTATCTACCTCAAAATTTACATTTTTTTCTTTCTAGCTAGATAATGAAATGCCTCCACTTTTTTTGGTATGTCCTTCTCCATTTCCAACCTTCCCAAAAGCTACTAGGATAACAGGCTACACAAAATAGATGCTAAATAAAAATGCAGTTAACTGATAAATCTGAGATTAATATGGCTCAACTATTTTAAAAAAGCAGAAAGTCATTCATTGATCATTTGAAGTGATATATTTAAAATATCCTCTCATTTTATTCCCTAAATGCAAAAGCATTAGATTTGTATTTTCAACATTCCCATCCAAAAAATATACGCAAGTGATTTCCAAAAGCAGTCCTATCAATTTTTTTAAACGTATGACATACTGTCCAGAAACAGGTTTTGTTTTTTTTTCCAGAAGACCCTTTCTGCCCTGGCTGGTGTAGCTCAGTGGATTGAGCATGGGCTGTGAACCAAAGGATCGCGGTTCAATTCCCAGTCAGGGCACATGCCTGGGTTACAGGCCAGTTCCCAGCAGGGAACACATAAGAGGCAACCATACACTGACATTTCTCTCCTCTCTCTCCTTCCCTTTCCTTGTAAAGATAAACAAATAAAATATTTTTTTTAAAAAAAGAAGACCCTTTCTAATAGTGTTACTTTACTCTCTTATGACTACAGCCATCCAAGTCTGACAACACTAAGTAGGCAGTGGCATTCCAGGCATGATTACCAATTGTTCAAGAATATAGAGACTAGTTGGCTTTCATAAGAGATTTTTCTAAATGACCCCATTAAATCTAAAATGTGAAAACAACTATGTTTATATTTAAGGTTCAAGACCTTCATCTTTATCTTCCTATTCCAAGATATTTAAAAACTCAAAAAATATATATACCAAAGAACAGTAGCCTGAAAGAAAGCTGAACTTGTGTTTAAACTGTAAATCAAAATAGAAAAAAATAATTAATATTATAGGTATGCCACATTGTGTATAATAAACTCTAAAATACTATGATCCAATCAAATTGTTTTTCAAATCCCTTAAAGCCAAAGACTACTTAGAGGAACACTACAAGAACTGTTCTGAAAAGCACACAACACTCATGATTATAAATCTTGTCTCTAATATTTGTTTTCCAAGTTTTTATTTTCATATACAGATTTTCTCTAAAGACTTTTTTGCTATTTAACAGCAGACAAATGTTTATCCTAAAATACTATATTATCCCTCACACGCCTGCTGACTCTGCAGTTACTCCACTCACCATTACAACTTGCTAGAAGCAAATGTCTAACATGGTTTAGTTACCCAAATAACAGCGCTAAATTTGAACAAGTGTGTATTACTATACATTATAGTTATTATCAATTTCAACACCATTAGATACATAATATGGACCACATCCTACTCCTAACCTTAAAATACTTGACATATAAAGACCAAACCTAGTTTTCACCCTATTTGAAATTACCATTTCTACTTATATTACAATATTACAGTTCAGTTACATTGGTAAATTTTGGCTTTCTTTCTTGATTTTTTAAAATTTTCAAATTAATGGTATAGAAGATTTGAGAAGCTTATTCCATGTTTAACATGGTAAGTAGGTATTTAATAATCTTCCCACAGACTTTAGAAATAGATGCAGTTATAAAAGGGAAACACCAGAAGTCCTCGTGGTAATGGAACTGTTTTTCTATCTTGACTCTATCACTATCAATAACCTAGCTGTAATATTGTACTACAGTGTAGCAAGTTGTCACTATTGTGAGAAACTTGGTATGTGTACACAGGATCTCTGTATTGTTTCTTACAACTGAATATGACTCTACAAGAAAATTAATTCAATTTTAAAAATTACTCAAGAGCAATTTAATGAGAATTTATTTTTCTGGCCCTAAAACTTGTATGTTCACATGAAAAATTTCTCCCTCCAAAAATTGATCAATGTCTGAAAAATGAAAATCTGTATACCTTTTAAAATCTAAAAGCTAGCCCTGACCAGTGTGGCTCAACTGGCTGGGTGTTGTTCTGCAAAGTAAAAGGTAGGCAGTTCGATTCCTAGTCATGGCACATGCCTGGGTTGCTGGATGAATTCCCAGTCAGGACGCATACAAGAGGCAACCAATCAATATTTCTCTCTCACATCAATGTTTCTCTCCCTGTCTTTCTCGCTCCTTTTCCCCTCTCTAAAAATAAATAAAATCTTTTCAAAATTTTTAAGAGCTAGAAAGTTGTTCTTACAAGATTTTCAAAAATCTTGGGCAAAGACTGTTATAAAAGTCTGATTTGAATAAGGAAAAGTAAAGTTATACTTGCTAGTTAAAATAACTTTCTAGATGCAAACATCACAGATAGAGACTCAGTATGGCTCACATAACAAATACACCCCACTCACTCCCAACATCTCTTATTACTTGTATTCAAAAACTAACAAAGGGAATTTTTCAGATAGCACATAAACATTAAACTACTACAAATTAAATCCAGTATCACAATTTAGTTCTACATACTCAAACCCGAGGGGACAGTGGATTTAAACACCTAAACTATTTCCACTTTGTGAATCCTTTCAACAAGCTTTCCTCTTATATAGTGCCTCACCTTTAATTCCTATAGAAACACCTCTCTCAAGGTCACTGTTAAGAACACCTCACAGACTCTATCATACCATGCAACAAATTCAGGCTTATTAGGCATAAATAAATAAATAAATAAATAAATAAATAAATAAATAAATAACACTGTGATAAAAAAAAATAGCAGTTCAACAGACTCCTCAAGACTAAGAGGTAATAGTAAATAATGCACATTCATCTTTTCCATAGTGACTTTTGATGAACTGTCAGCTATCATATGAGTTACTTGTTTTGCTTTAGAAGATTTTAAAAATAATATCATGTACTCTAGCATATATCACGTCTTCAGTTTTAAAAGAAATTCCAAAAGTATTATATATTATTTCTCAAAAAAATCCTACTGTGAAATTAAATCATCCTGAAAAGGACAAATAATCAAGAAAGGAAATTATACTGTACAATTATAGCTTCCATGAGGCAAAGGCTTAGGGTTTTACAAATGATACTCTAAAGGCAAGAAAACGCTAATCTTTAAGTCAGCTCTTCAGAAGGAAAGTCAGATCTTTAGATCCTTGTAAGCTGCAAACAAACAAGCATTAGGATGTATTACATATCCTTTGATATCAAGACAGATGATTATTCTAAATCAATAAAATACAGAAATAAAATAATGTAGCTATACCAATTTCTTTTAGATATTTCCTTTAAAATAAGAAATGGCTACAGGGAAACCATACCTACTAGTATACGTACTTTGATATAAAATAATCACATACCATTTTCCCTTCCTCAAAACTAATTATTAAAGGTTACACCTTTTAAATTTATTTCTAGATTTAAAACAAGACACACACATAAAAATTACCATGTCCACTAAATGCAAGTGTTTAAATTCAAACTTTCAATGGATAAACGACAAGTCTTAACAGTTTTAAAACTAAAAATTTCCTTCTCTGAAGAATCAAATACTATATGACCACTCTACAATGTAAAAAAAATCTTTTTCTTCATATAATGTAAGCTACAGAAAGGGCCTACTTCTGCAATGCCATGTTTGTCATACAAACCAAGTTCATATACTTGTTAATTTCACAGACTACAAAAACATCACACCTTAATTTTAAAAAGTAAAAAAATTGTCTTTATTCTAAAAACGAAGTATTTATAATATCAAGTTTCTGAAAGTATTTATAAAATCAAGTTTCTGATGTCACTGATATCAATGACTGTCAACTAAATATATTTTCCATAATTCAAGCTGGAACTAACATCCTGAAACAGCAATATATCACTATTCATTAATGAAATATACTAAGCATCTACTAAAAATTTGAGAGTTCTTGAGAATGAACTATTTGTTGCAAAAACTGAGATATACTTAAAACAGCAGTGAAGAAAGGGAATATAGTCTTCTTCTACATTAATTAATAATGTTCTCCCCTCTTCCCAAAAAGTGACAATTTTCAAATGACCGTCAAAAGGAAGGAGGCAGAAGAAGAGCTGGGGTTTGGATGACATTTCATGATACCCTTCTTATTAAAGATAATATTAGCCTTAGGATATTTACAATCCAAAGTGCCTTTTTTATTTAAAATGTTAAACAACATATTATTTTCTCCATAAGCTGCAATTTCATCATTAAAAATAAATTTTAGTAACTTATTGTATGATTTTTAAATAGAATTATCTCTTAAATGTAAGGAGGTATAAAGTGGTAAAAACGATTACTAATTTAACCTTCCTTTGTGATGTTTTGCTCCCACAGCATCTTAAGAAATCACTATCACTTTACTGGGGGAAATAAAAGTACTGGTCAAAGAGGAATTACCAAGTTTCAGCCCAGAGATTTGACAGCTGGTTTTCTTAAAATAATACTAAAGCCATGAGGCTTCAGTTTTTTGTTTTTGTTTTTTTGTTGTTTTCATCTGTCTGTGAGTGCTAACGAATAAATTTAAGTTAAATAGAAAATTACAGCTTCTGTGCACTAGAATGGACCTTGCTTCCAGAATGTTGTTTTTTTTTTCAAATCATGAATTTAAGTAAATTCGAAAAACAAAAAATGCATACTGAAGAAATATGGGGTAAATGTTAATGAAGCAGAGTAGTTATAAACATACAGAAGGTAAATTGAAAGAGGACAGCACTAGTGTAGGAACAGGAATCGAATTTAACTTACTTCACTATCCTAATATAATCTGAATATAGGACAGAATTCAGTCATCTAATAGGTGTCATTTAAAAATAAATCTAACTCCTATTCATTTATTTGTAACTTTTATTCTATTAGCATTTTAAATAACCATTCACAAAACTGCTAATTTGCTACAGACTTCTAAGGGAATGGATAAATGTCTTACTAATTATTGCTTAACTTAATTCTATTTTTCATGTGCATATATTAAATAATATTTTACCAATTCCTTACAACCCAGAGTTTAATAATGCTAATAGGCTGAAAAATTAGCAAAATTTAAATATTTCAATAAGCATTAAAATAAAAGTCCACACAGGAACCATAGGGCATTTTCTTCTGGCACTTTTCTAAATATAGAGGCATGATATAATCCCTTGTACTCAAGACAATTCTCAATTTAAAAATTCATAGAAAAAAATATTTGTAAATCTATATCGAAATTCTTAAAGAAATGTCAGATCCTTACAGCAACAGCCCACATCTGGGGCTTGGTTTGGTTTTATTTTTATTTTTTGTTTTTATTTATAATTTTAATAGGACACCAAAGAATAGCATGAAGAAAGATATAAAAATATTTTATATTTTCCTACTAAACTGTATCATACCACCAAAATATGAGTTTCTGATTTTAGACATCAATCTTACCTGATCCACTGAACTGACTGCTTCCCAGTGTTGTTGGTCTGGTTTTCCCACTATTAACAGGTGGGGAAAACATCTGCAAAATAACCAAAAAGTATGTTAGTCCTAAAATTCTTCCAGACTCCTTGCAAACCAAGAAGTCATTATATAGTTACTATATTCCAGAAGTTGAAATAAAATTGGAATGTACATTCAGAACCAGAAACGCAAATACACTAAGTGATACTATTACCTAACACTTCTTGGAAATGCTGGTTATATTCCGTCCTGCAGAATATACCAATCACTGAAATTAGAGATTCTAAGATTACTAAGTTTAAATAGTAAATTTCTGTACATTATTTTCACTTTGTAACTAATTTAATCTCATTACATTTACATTACAATTTAATACACAGTCAAAATCATATCCAATGAAACTACTAGATACACTAAAGCTCCTTTGTAAGTTTTATAAAGTAGGTATTGGTCCTGACTTCTAACAGCAGTTAATAAAGGACTTCGACCCATCAAAAATAAAGGCAGAGGCCCTTTGGTTTCAGTAGATACTTTTAAGTCATTCAATTACTATGTACAAAAATTTAAATATATACGTATACACACACAAACATACACATACACATGTACAGTATGTGTGTATCATAAAAGTACTCAAATCAAAAGGCTGGAAATTCTAGCTCTTGACTTGCTATCTCGTAAATGACATCTTTCATATACCACACCTTTGGGAGAGAAATAGTTAGGAGTATTGAAGAAAAAATAATTTTCTTTTTCACATGAAATTCAAAATCCCTAATAATCATCAGGGCTAGAAGATGACTCAACCAAAGTTCAAGATTACACTGTTTTCCCTTTAACTGGTTAAAACAAATGACCCCTTCGGCAATAAAGTTTTAAATCTGCAAGTCTAGACATTACATCAAAGTTCAGGTGTCCAACTTGGGGGAGCTGGACTACAGCCCTGAGAACTACGGCTCAAAGCAAAGGGAGTTCACGCTGCCTAGTCTCCACGTCGCTTCTCCCCACCTTCTTTCTTTCTCCTTTCTTT
>PVKM010010544.1:0-34760 GCA_004027735.1 Carollia perspicillata | reverse complement strand
TCCTCCCTTGTCTCTGAAAAGAGGTGAAGTGTGAAGAGCTGGCTCATACAAGTGGCCTTGGGACTTTGGAGAACCAACCGTACAGTAGGATGTGGTATGAAAGAGAGATCACCAGTGTTTGGAGACCAAGATTGAAGGTCTGTGCAACCTTGGACAAGTGGTGCTACTTCTCTTGGCTTTTAATGCTTAATCGATGTATTAGTAAGTTTCCTTTCTGATACATCAGATAAAGAGAGTGCTTAATAAGATAAGCACTAAGTAACTTATCTTTAAAATTTTTTTTTTAAATTTTTGTAAGAACACTTATCTGGGATCTACCTTGTTAACAAGTTAGAAGTTTTATTTTATTGTTTTTATTTTGAGATCATTTGAGACTTAAAAAAGTTACAAAACCATAATTAATACAATGAATTTTTATATACTTATTTTATATATACCAGCTTCCCAAATGTTAAAATTTTGCATAACTATATTAATAAAAATAAGAAATTGATATTGATAAAATCCTACCATCTAATCTGGAGACCTTATTCAAATTCCACCAATAGTCCCAGTGATGCTTTTTGTCTTGTCTTGTTTTGTTTTGGTTTGGTTTTCTGGTCCAAGAGCTAATTCAATATTTTGTTGAGTTTATTTGTCATGTCTCCTTAACCCGGACCAGTTCCTAAAGTTCCTAACTCAATAAAATTCCCATCGGGCCTTGGCCCATTGGAAAAGCGTGGATAAAGACTCTTTGCTTGACCAAACTTTAGTCAGGCTCCTGAAACTTCTCCCAGTACCATCCATGAACTTTCCTGTAAAATCCAGTTTTAGCAACAACCCTGCTAAGTTGGTTGAACCAGAATCCCCACCATTGATATCTTGATCACCCTCAATACCCGAGTGGGTCTCTCATTCTCCATTATCCTCCAGGTGATGTCTGATCACCCTGTCTTGTCTTCAGCAAGAATCCTGTTAGGTTAGATCTGCCAGAAATGCTTCTTATCTCTGATGTTTACTCTTAACAATGTTTTTTGTATACTGACCCCTACCCTGCTCCTTGGCTATAAATTCCCACTTGCTCGTGATATATTTGGAGTCAAACCCAATCTTTTCCCACTCCTACCCTCGCAAAATCCCATTGCAGTAGTCTCTATATCTATCACTGTGGTCCTGAATAAAATCTGTCTTACCATCTTAAAAAGTACCTTGAATTTTCTTAGAACTAGAACAAATAATCTTAAAATTTACATGGAGCTATAGAAGACCCAAAATAGTGAAAGGAATCTTGAGAAAGAAGAACAAAGTTGGAGGTATCAGGCTCTCTGATCTCAAAATATACTACAAAGCTATAATAGTCAAAACAGCATGGTACTGGCACAGAAACAGACACATAGATCAATGGAACGGAATAGACAGCCCAGAAAATAACCCTCACTTATATGGTCAACTAATCTATGACAAAGGAGGTAAAAATATACATTGGAGTAATGACAGTCTCTTCAACAAATGGTGTTGGGAAAACTGGACAGATACATGCAAAAAGAAAATGAAACTGGACCACTCTCCTACATTATATACAAAAATAAACATAAAATGAGTAAGACTTGAATCTAAGCCCAAACTATAAACTCCTATAAGCAAACATAGGAAGTAAACTATTCGACATCAATCTGAGTAATACCTTTTTGGATACATTCCCTTGAGCAAGGAAAGAAAAATAAGCAAAGAGGACTAAATCAAACTAAAAAGCCTGTGCACAGCAAAGGAGATCTGCAACAAAACGGCAACCTACTGACTGAGAGAATAGATTCTCAGATGTTATATCCAATATCCAATAAAGGGCTTATATCCAAAATATCTAAGAAACTCATACAATTCAATAAACAAAAACATTCTGATCGAAAAACAGGCCCTAGCTGGTGTAGCTCAGTGGATTGAGCATGGGCCTGTGAAGCAAAGTGTCGCTGGTTCAATTCCCAGACAGGGCACATGCCTGGGTTGCGGGCCAGGTCCCTGGTGGGGGACACATGAAAGGCAACCACACATTGATGTTTCTCTCCCTCTCTTTCTCCTTCCCTTCCCCTCTCTCTAAAAATAAATAAATAAAATATTTTTAAAAAAGAGAAAAATGGGCAGAAGACATGACAAGAAGACATACAAATGACCAACAGTCATATGAAAAGATTCTTAACATCACTAATCACCAGGTAAATGCAAGTCAAAACCACAGTGAGATACCAGCTCACACCAATCAGAATGACTCTTATTAAAAACTTAACAAATAATCGTGTTGAGAAGAATGTGGAAGAGAGGGAAACAGTGCAGAACCCTTGTGCACTCTCTGTGGGACTGCAAACTGCTGCAGCCTCTGTGGGAAACAGTGTGGAGATACCTCATAAAAACTAAACATAGATATACAGACCTGACAATTCCACTGCTGGGTGTCTATCTAAAGAACATGAAAACTCTAATTCAAAAAGATATATGCACCTCTGTGTTTATTACAGCATAATTTGCAATAGCCGAGATACGGGAGCAACCTAGGTGTCCACAGATAGATAAATGAACAACAAAGATATGGTATGTGTACACTGGACTATTATGCAGCAGCAAAAAAAGAATGATATCTTGATATTTGAGACAACATGGATGAACCTAGAAGGTATTATACTAAGTGAAATAAGTCAGGCAGAGAAAGACCAATACCGTCTGGTTTTACTTTTATGTGGAATCTAAAACAAAACAAACAAATGAAAACCTACTGATAGAAAGAGAAACCAAAGGAATGGAGATGGCTGAAAAGCGGAAGGGGAATATAGTCAATAATGTTTTGATAAGTTTCCTGGTGACGGATGGTTACTAGGATTAGTGGGATGGTCCCATTGTAGGGTGTGAAAATGTTGGAGCACTATAACATACACCTGAAACTACTATAACCAACACAAGACTGTAAGCCAAATATAAGTAAATTAAAACTATGTAAGTATCAAGGGTATATTTTTAAACAATATGCACTAGCTATTTTGTAGTATATGGAGATGACTGTTCTTCTCATGAAATTCTGGGTACACATTTTTGGACAAAATGCCACAGAAAAATGTTGTGGCCTGCTCAGAACAGTCCAGGAGGAGGCAACTGATTCAGGTGTCTCACTCCTCATGAGGTTAACTTTGATCACTTCGTTAAGATGCTGTCTGTCAGGTTTCTCCCATAAAAAACATGAATTTTTTCAGTTCCTTACTGATGTGATTTTCCCTTACATATAGAAGTCTCACGTAGAAATGTCCAATATTTTTCAGTGTTTTTTCACACATCCAAATGTATGGAATCTGAACTTTGGGTAGTTGGTGCTCATCTCTGACTTCACATTTCTTTACAAGGCATTGTAAAATAGAACTTTGTCTAGACTTTTCATGGTGAACCTCTGCCAAGCTCCAGGCATAAAATTAGAGCATGACATTTTAAAGAACATATTGGAAAAGAATACAAAATTCTGTATTAAAATAGCTAACCTTATTCTATTACCAAATTTTGTATTTTTTAAAAAGTGATTTTAAAATTAGAAGACCTAAGATTAAGCCTCTGCTCTAGTTCTTATAAGCTTTGTGAACTTTCTGTATTTTTATATCTCGATTGCCTCTTTTATAAAATGGAAATACTTAAGCCTACATGAGTTAACCTTCCAGTGCTCTTATAATCTTCACAAAGATAACTGTGCACGTGACGTTGTGCCATTCTGGGCGTCCGTTTGGCAGCGGCAGGGAGTCAGGGAGAGTACGGCTCAAATGCCTTGTACCCTCTGGGCACCAGCACCGCCCTGCAGTGTGGTTCTGGGATTTAGTTTCAAGGATACTGGAAGTCAGTTTTTAGAATGATCAGAAATGTATTAGCCAAATAGTATTGCGCACTCTCTTTCACACACATACACAACACTTCGACCTCCATTTAATGCAGACATAACCAGAATGTGATGCTGGTGTTGCAAACAGACTCCTGTCCTGGGAAGCACTGGTGACAGACTTAGCCATCAGTGGTCCAAGGAAATACCTCTGCTGTCCTTAAGGTCCTAGGCTGTGTCATGTCAGCTAACAATGGACTTTCTTATAGCTATTTTTCTGCCCATAGGAGGCCAATGCTTACAATTATAGGGTTGGCGAGTGAATTTCTACAACCATAGCTAACTCTTTTCCTATTTGTTACTGAACAACTCCATGTGAACTCCAGCTCAGTCGCTGTAGCTCTCCATTGCACAGTGATCATCAGCCTTCTTGGAGCTGCCTAGGATCCCCCCACCCCAACATCTCCACTGCTGTCCTTCAGGTGCTCGACTTTTACAGACAAGGGAACAATGTCCTGTCAGATGTTACCTAGGACAGTGCCTTTCCCTCATTCCCTCCCAGTTATTTCCTCTTTTGCCATACTGTCCATTCATTCATTCATTCATTATTCAACAACTATTTATTGAGTGCTTCCTATGAACCGAGAGTGTTTCAGGAGGTAGAGGCCTCAAGACTTAATGGATCTTAGAGTCAATTTAGCAGATGAAGATGAAACTGCCTCTCATGACTTTCTAGGACTTGGCTCTTTAAACCTTCCATGCCCATCTCCATGTGCATTATAAAATAAGTGCTTCAAACTGTAAGGAGTTATAAAAATGGACTACAATTATTGTCATGGCTTTCATTGTGTGGTTACAATTGATAAGACACTTTGATCTAGCAAGTAGAAGCAAAATTGTACCTCCTCGAATGGCTGTTTTATAACTCCTGCCTCTGCTTACAGTCCCTAATTATTGTCTTTATCTTCAAGAAACATTTCCCCACGAGGAGCCATTTAACAAAGCCACAGCACGGCACGATACTACTCGGCTTAGCGAACATCCAGATCTCATCCTGTTACAAGTTCACATGGGCTCCGGGTGACGGATGGGTCCTCTCCATTTCCCATCTGTGCTCCCTCCTTCGGTATTTTCCAAAGGACCACTTTCTTTGTAAGTACTAAAACGCCTTAGCTTCTCATACAGTGGAACTGCTGTGAGACCCAGGAATCAGCATTTTAACCACCACCAGGGGTCATTCATTCTGTTGTAACTGGTCAGTATTATAAAACTTGGCAGAGCAAGGTCATAAACCATGTGTCAATATATTTTTTTGTATCCCTCATCCCTATCAGAGTGTCCAGAATATTTTACCCTATTTAAATAGCTGAACCCTGAACACATCTCACTCCACTGGTTTGGTTCAGTGGAGTGAGTACAAGCCTGTGAACTAAAAGGTTGCTGGTTCGATTCCCAGTCGGGGCACGTCTGAGTTGCAGGCCAGGTCTCCAGTAGGGGACATGTGAGAGGCAACCAAGAAACAACCAATCCTGTATCTCTCTCACATTGATGTATCTCTCCCTCTCTTTCTCTCTCCCTTCCCCTCTCTCTAAAAGTAAATAAGTGAAATCTTAAAAAATATATAAATAAATAGCTGGTGTTGCATGGGTAGTGTATTAGATTTATTCTTTATCCAAGTCTGTCAGGTGTTCAGGAAAGAAAGAAAACTAAGGCTACCTTGGGAAAATGACTCTTGAACAGTCACTCAAATCAAGGCATTTGTTTTCTGAAATTGGCTTTCAAAACCATTTATTTTAAATGGTGAGAACAGTTTAAAAATTAAAGCAGTTGTTTACCTTGTGGGTAGAAAAATACTGATCCCGCGTTCCACCGATTCTGTTTTATTGCCGATAAAGGCCTCATGGGAGCTGCGCAGGACTGAGTAGATTCACCTGCTATAAAAGCCCCAAAGACTCAGTTGATGGGGAATAGATCTAGACTTGTGCTGAATGGCTCACTCCTCCCTTTGGGGTTTTGTTTTTGCACTTTCCACGATCACGTTGTTTACATCACCTAAAACATTCGTAACAGAGAACCTGTGGCAAAAAACCCACCACATATCATTGTTGCTATTTTTATATCTGGAATGCAAGCCTAAGAGAAGTAAGTGGGTGTGAGTTACAGTTGTTAGGCGTTTAAGCATGTTGATCTCGTGTGTCTGCGCACAATGCGGCGGTTGCCATGGCATCTGCATGCATGATTTCTGTGAAGGTGGTGCTGATTGAATCTATAAAAAGATAAGCAAAAAAAAAAAGATGTTTATGAAACCCTTTTCTGATAAAATTGCTGGTGATGCCAATCTGTGTGTTTGTTTTGTTTCAGTCTGCATTCCAGTATTGAATGTTTTTTTTAATGGTAGATTTTTAGCCTGCTGGATGGTTGATTGATCTCTTACTGATGATTTATTAAATCACGGTGCTCACTGGTGTGAGATCAGAGTGAAAGGCAATGTTTTTACACAGTCCAGATGACATGTATTCTTAGCTTTTATGCATGTACTGTGTCCCTGAGAAGGTGTTTAATTAAATTTTTAGAAATCAAATGAGGCATGTGGCCTATCTCAAACAATTCTAATGTAATTTCACACATAAATGATTTTTTTTGCCGGGTAGGGCTGATAATCACTCTCTGTGTTCTCCACCATGGGACTGACTGACAGGCTGACTTATTTTAGATTTTAGACATCAGACTAAATTCTAGCACTATCTGTGGGACTTGAGGCACATCTCTCCTTTACTCGGGACCTCAGTTTCTTCTGCTTTAAAACTGAGAGGGTTGGCCAGGAAAACTCTTGCTTCACTTCAGCTGTTAAGTATGATTGTGTGTGCACATGTGCGTATAAACCTACATTATTACATTGCTCCATTTGCTCAGGGATGAGGCATGCTTTTGATAAACGGATAGTTCATTTAGGTTTATTTCAATGCTATTTGAAATGGATATATTTTAACACAATTTGTTGAAACAAAGAAAATGGCTTTTGGTTTTCTTCTCTATTCATAGATTCATTACTAATTGTAGAGTAACATAGAGCAGAGAGAGGCCAGACTTTGGAGTCAGATAAAACAAGCCTGAAATTGAGCTCTGCTACTGATGACTTGCATACCTGGGAGGGACTTAGTTTTGAATTTAGGTAA
Source organism: Carollia perspicillata (assembly GCA_004027735.1). Taxonomy (NCBI): domain Eukaryota; kingdom Metazoa; phylum Chordata; class Mammalia; order Chiroptera; family Phyllostomidae; genus Carollia; species Carollia perspicillata. Next base: position 27,764 of record PVKM010010544.1, on the reverse strand, counting down.
AAGTTCAATGCCATATTAGAAATGACGGCAGGTGCTGCACATGGTTTTCTCTCCAATGAATTTTATAGACTAAACTATTGAGAAAGATTTTCAGAAAAAAAAGTGTTCGTGATAAAGGGATTCTCATATACCTGGAAGATAAATTGAGACTCAGTAATTTGTTAATCAAATTTCCATTCCTGTCAGAGGGAAACATGTGGTCAGTCACACAGAAATGAATGGCTCAGAACCTCATCTGAACATTTATGTATCTGTCGATGTCATGTGTGTTGTCTTAGCAGGAAACGGGGAGGAAATGGCGATGGGATAGAACCCAGAGAGAAGTTAACCTGCTTTGTGGATGCAGCTGATTCCTTAGCTGATTGTACAAGGAGCCCTGGAGCAGGATGGTCCTCAAGATGTCTCAAACTGAAACTAGGGAGGGGGGCCTTTATACTCTGTCATTGTCTGCTGGGAACCGCCCTGCCTGGTTTCAGGAGCTGTAAACCCCGCCCATGGCTAAGGCTGAGTGAGCAACTTCCAGACCATAAGCCACTAAGGAGACAGAGCTTATCTCCCTAGAAGGAGCACTGCTTCTGCTCTTTTTTTCATAACTGGCCTCCAATGCTTGATCAGTTAGCCTGACAGATAAGATTAACCAAGGGGGGAATGACCTAAGATAGGCATGATCATGTGGAGGCCCCAGGGAAAGACTTAATGGGTTATGGAGAAAGGGGGTGCTGGACCCTTGACCCTCGGCTTTGATGAAGCCTGACTCCCCTGAGTCCTCAGGAAGTCTCTGATAATTCCTTGGCTACCCTGTTTCCTCTGCCTGACTTAAGCCTGAAACAATGACAGAGGGCGGTGGAGCTCTGTGCTGGAAAGGGCGGGCTCCCCATTGATCTGGCCTGAGAAAAGATGTGTCAATACCTGTGATACCTGCTATGCTAAGAATGCTGTTAGTTAAAGACCCGAACAAGAAACAAGTTTACTTTCCATAGTTTTATGTCCCCTTAGTTGATAGACCCTAAATCAGAATAAGCCCTAATGGTTCCTTATCTATCGACCAATCCTTACTGCCTGAGAATGATTAATAAGTTGTACCTGAATTCCTGCACAAGAAACCCAATAAAATCTCTGTCCAGGCAAGGGTTGGTGCACTCTCCCCTCGGGAGAGTGGCCAGGCTGCTCCGAGGCACTCTCCCCTTGAGAGGGTGACCAGGCCACTCTGAGGCATTCCCCCCTTGAGGGAGTAGCTGGGCCATCCCCTTTTCCTCCACAGGTCTCGGTAGTCCGTGTGAATTTGTCTCATGTCTCATCCATAATGCTGCGGGCACTGCCAGCCGGTGCCTGTGTCAATTTTCCAGTCACAGGCCACAGGTCAGCCTCAGGTTGGGGGAATTCCCTAGAGGTGAGGGGATTGCCCAGTGAGGGCACAGCTGTGAGCATCCAGCCACCAGGATTTTCAGCGGTGGGGGCAGGGGGTCGGGTGAGTGCATTGGCCCTGAGGGGCATCCAGGGGGAGCAACCAGAATCCACAGTGCTTATTTCTATCCATGTAAAACTAGGCGTGCTCTATCCAATGCTCCTCAAAAAATTTTTATTGAAGTGAGGCAAGCATATTTCCCTAAAGAACAGTACCTCACATTATTATCCAAAAGGTTCTGTTAAAATCTAGCCCCCCCCCCATTGTGTATAACTTATACAATCTTATTTCACCACAGGAATCTAGTTTAGTATATCACCAAATAATGATATACAGAATCAGATTCTGTAAAACTTTTTTGGGAATTGCAGATTTAGAAATAGATTACTAGGGTAACTACTATTTAATAGTGTCAATACTTAGAACATATTTGATCATTTTGACCATTCTCGAGAATGAGATAGGAACGTGCACACACAGAGGCCCATGCATGTGCTCACTCCTCGCTCTGCCTCAGTTCCAGAGTTGGACGGATGGCTGCACTGGTGTGAACAAGACAAAAGTTGGCTCTGGTCACTGGAGGGTAGGCGGATGTAAGTCTCCAGCTGGGTCAAGGCTCCAACTGCCTTAGCACCTATGGTTGGCTTCCTGGGGAGGCTGCCAGTGCTGGTGATGGGAGTGTCCTTTATGAATAGTGAAAAGCACCAAAAGCTAATGCTATCAGGCCAGGATTTTAAAACCATAAAAATAGATGCAAAAGAGAGGTTTGACCCCACTCAGTGTCAAGACTCAACTGGTACTGATATAGAAGCAGTAGCAAGGTTTCTTGATGCCCCTGGAGCAAAAGTTCCTTAGTGGTCCAGGTGCAGATGACATGATGCATACAGATGTCAATGTGTTTGCAGTGCAGGGAGACCTGGAGTCCATGCGCACATTTGCTCAGGTTTTTAACAAGTTAATCAGGTGCTACAAATACCTGGAGAAAGGTTTTGAAGATGAAGTAAAAACCTGCTGCTATTCTCAAAGGAGTTTTCAGCAATGTAGAGGAACAAATTGGCCACACTGACTGGTGTTCTTCTGGCTAATGGAACACTTAATGTATCCATTCTTAATAGCCTGTAGAGTGAGAATTTGGCCAAAGAAGGGGTTTCAGCAGCTTTTGCTGTAAAGCTCTTTAAATCGTGGTAAAGGTAAAAGATATCACTGCAGTAGTAGCTGCAAGTCTTTGGAGAATCAGCGTGGGTAACAGACTGATGGGACTTTTCCTGCCAATAAACAAAGTGTTGAGGGGGAGGTTAGGGGTGAGGGATTGAGCAAAAGGGAAAAAGGACTCATGGACACGGACAACAGTGAGGCGACTGCTGGGGGGAGGGGGTATAAGGGGACTAAATGGTAGTGGAAAAAATAAAATAAAACTTATATTAGCCAACATGAGAAAAAGCATGGAACACTTTACAAGTATGATGCTGAGGCAGGCTTCACAGAGCTTTCAGAATATGTTCAGAGTTAGCAAACTGTAGGAGCTCATAAGGGACTCCAGAAAGACTGTCAAGAACTTCAGATGTCCTGTGGTGATCCACTTAAGAACAATGCAGAACCCGGCTCGTGGGGTCTGCCACACTGTGGATGAAGCATGAGAAATTCACATGGACTACTGAGTTCTGTGGTGGAAAAGGGACAGCGTGGCTTTTCTCTCAAGAGGAGCAAAGCCTTGTCCCTTGCCATGACCAGCCTTTATCTATTTTCTCAGCACATTACATGATGGTCCTCATTTACTATGCACAGGTTTGCTTTAGGTGGTTACCTTTTACAGAAAACAAAGGAGATGATGCCACTAATCACATCACAGAAGAGGGATATTTGCAAATGCAAAGGGAAAAGTGGTTGAACCGGTTACACTCCATACTGGGGAGGTTTAGCACAGACTTTAGGAAGTTACAGTAGGCACTTGCTGCCTCAATTCAGGGTGAGGGAGTTTTAGCAAAAGCAAGTCTCATAGCAGTCTAGGTACAATGCAGGCCTGATTCCCCACGGGAGAACCTATCCACGGGTGTGGGTCCTGTGCATCTCCGAGTGGGAGCTAGGCCCATGCCATGCAGAATGGTCTCCTATAAAGAATTTAATTTTGTATGTCAAGGAAAATATGAAAACAAAAACAACAGAAGCATCCCAGAACCTGTGGTCATTGGAATAGTCTGGTCCAGTGTGATGAGCATCGTGGAACAGATAAAAAGAGGAGCTTAGAGCAGAGCAAGCATCAAGCACTTGGAGTGGTACAGCCGTCTGCCTGCTGCCTTTACTCTTCAAGGTCAGTCTGAACCCGCTCTGTTGTGGAAGATTCAGGGCTATTGCTATGATGACAGTCGTTTCATGAAAGCCTTCCAGAAAATAGTGGTGCTTTTTTATAGAGCTGAAGTCTGGGGTGAAGAGCCTATTCTGAAGTGGACTAAAGATGCACATGTTGCCAAGGGAAAATGTGTTTTCCTTGAACAAATGAAAAGGTCTGTGGAGTGGCTTCAAAGTGCTCAAGAGGAATCTGAAACCGAAGCTGAGGAAGGCGACTGAATTTGGAAACTTCACCCTCAGTAAAGCAAACAGGAGCTGCAGAGAAAAGGTCATGTCTCACGTGTCCCAGTTCTTACATCTTCCGACCTCCCTATGTCAAGCACGATGTCAGGGCTTTCAGGGCTTTTAACTTTCTCTGTGGTTACTGGAAATCTTGGGTTTAGTTTCTGAAACTATGTTTTAAGTAGACACAGGAGCTACACATTCAAATCCAATGTGACATTAGTCCTTTCAAGTTATCTTCTACCCCCTGTCTTTTCTACTGTGATAATGTCATTTAAGGCCATCCACAATGACCAGTTTACTTGTTTCCTGCGTTTTGTGTATACACCCTTTTCAAGTTATGATTTTGCTAAAAATAATCCGTTATAAAGATTGTTTGTGGATTAAACGGTAAAAGTATCCAAAGTGTCAAAAAGCAATGATCTCTGTGACGATATTTTTATGTCCCAAACCCTCTTCCTCAGTGAAAGTCTCATCTGCTGTAATTGAATTCATTAGCTTGATCCCTGGGTATTTGGGCCATTGCTTCCCTGTTAATATTTTCTTGCATTTTTGACCCCTGGTGTCCCTGAGCTCAATTGTGTGTTCTTTGGTTTCATTCTTTAGTGGAGAAGCAGCTTGAAATGAGGTCTTTGGGAAATTATATGTGGCAGAGGTGGTGGGAAGAAGAAATTTGAGCTTTGTCCCTTTGAGAAACTTCTGCGTTCAATTTGCATCTTTGCAGGCAAAGCAAACGAGTATTCTTTTCATAGCATTTTCAACTGTACCTTAGAAAAGTCTTGTCATTTAACAAATTTAACACTTGTCGTGCACATAGATTAATGGGAAAGGGCTCATGAAGCAATGTGAGTAAGAGAATTGATTATACTAAACCCAGTAAAGTAGTGGAAATGGTAAGTGTCCGCATGTGCTCATTGGGACCCTAAAATATAACTCATTTCCCATTGGCTTAGAATATTCAATATAAAGTATGGAGTGCAGTGATCATGATAGAGTTCCACTTGGTGATATAGGACCAGCTTCATTTTCTTAACAAATTCACTAATGATTCAAGCATCTGGCTATTCATATACCCTATGTGCCTTTTGGTTAAAAGTTGCCATGAGCTAAATTTCTCTTCTATGCAATTTACCTTGATTACTTAATTTTAATGGCTGCCTTTTCATTTTTGTCTTTTCTTGCCACCACCCTACATATGTAGACAGTAGAAAACCAGATGTGACCACCCATTTTGGTGGAAAGATTTCATCTTAAAAGTGAAGGTTTTGGAAGTTGTTATGATTCTGGAAAGAAACTAGCTTGGAATAATGCCACCAGACACTGAATTGAAATTTCCCCTTTCAAAGGTGCTGTTTTTATGAACCAAGAATTTGGTGTTCAACAGTTCATCTGGAGGGAATAATGTGTAGCATAAAATTGGAAGTAAAGTTATATATGACCTTGTGAAAAAGAGCGTGATTACTGATACCATTGTGAATGGGATGAAAGTGTAACTGAGTAGCTTCGATGAAGCTTCCATGCTCAGGCAAACTGTATTCATTAGATTTCTATGTAGTGATGTGCTTTACTTTGTAATTTATAGACCCCAAAAGACTCTTTTTAAAAATAAAGTCTATCTTTAGGCTTAAGTTATTTGAGTCAGTGTTCTTTATTAATTTTTTATTTTTGGTAAATTCCATGTTCATGTCCAGTGGTAGCTACCAGATATACATTCAGGCATCTCTACTACATAAGCATTAAATAATTGCCTTTCTCATCCTTATAGCCCCAAACTGTAACCCCTACACAGAATGCTGATGTAGCAAAAACTGCATAACGTTTCTATGACCAAATCATTGCCTGTCCTATTATATACTGCATGGAGTGAAAGAATGGGTACTCTTCCAGAACTACATTAAGGCCTTTGCCTGATCAAAGTCTTTTCTTCATAATGACAAAGTAGTGTTTCCTACTATAATATTACGGTAAGTGGAAAAGTCGCCAGTGACAGTGCAAAGGGAATGCTTTCTGAAAAGACTGCAGAATCTCATTTTGAATTGTAAGTGGCAATTTTGGAACTCAGCTGCCAATAACAACCCCTGGCTTCAAATATGTAATTTTTAATACATATGTTAAAATTGTACTTATATGACTGGATAAATGTTGATTTTTCCTAACTAGGTGTCAGTTTCAAGGGATAAGTCTCTTCGATGCCACAATTAAATGCTTGTTTAGAGCTGGGGGGAAAAAAGAAAAGAAAAAAACAGTTAACACTCTATTCAAGTTTAGATTATCTTTACCTTCTACAAACTTATCTAAGCATTCGTACATTCTTTTGTTTACTTAATGATTCCTTCATTCAAAAAACATTTACTGAGGGTCTGAATGTTTGCTATAGAAGCTAGAATGGAAGCTCCATGAATGCAGGACCTTTTCCTATTTTTTTAACCACTTTTACAGTAAGTATCAAGTACAGTATTTAGCACCACAAAAATACTTGCTCGGTTAGTGAGTGCTGACTGAAAGTAGCCACCCACTGTACTGGGCACAAGGAGTACAAAGAAAACACCGATTGTGGTTCCCGCATTGCAGAGGCTTATATTGGGTGGGGACCTTCATCACAATGAAAGATTCAGGATGAAACTTACCATGTAAATGATTGCAAAAATAATAGTTCCAAAGATCTCACACTGATAAAATATGCAGTAGGTAATTCCCTTTCCACCTATATATAATACTCACGACCTGAGAATAATATTACTTGGTGGTGGTGGTGGTTGTTTTGATATCACTTTTTAGGGCTTCTAGGAAGGAGACTGTGGGATGGGAAGGAGACTTGGCATGAGTGGTTGGAACGTGGCAGAGCCATTATGTCTAATGCTGATCTACATCCTTTCTAATTCTTTGAACATGTAGTTAAATGTGCTGAGAGAATTTAGGGAGAGGGAATTCTAACATTTGGAATTGGGCCTGAACCATAGGTTGATAATGAAATTCTTGCTGTAATTTTTCAACCCTCTGGCTAGTTCTAGGACGAAACCACGTCTGCCAGCACCGTGTCTTCTCAAACTGCCGATCTCATCTCCTCCAAATGTTGGCACTCTTGAAGAGCTCTCTTCCTGCCCAATAGTGCTCAACTTCTCAAAGCCAACAGGAGCCTGGCTTTGGATTGTCAGCGGCTGATATGTTCAAGACAGATGGCTTAGGATTTGAGGGAATGAACACCTGTAGTATGGTCAAGGCCAGGAAATACTCAAAGGTAAAAATGGAAGAAGCTTTGGCAGTAGACCTGGTCTATGAAGAAGTGAAATGAAATAATGGCGATTCTGTTTGGTTGGATTCAATACTATCTTCATGCTCTTGGGTGAACGTGTGTACTGTATTAGAAACCTAAAATCTAAGTTGCAGGTTTCCTTTGACATTTCTGCTTTTTTACTGGATCATGATTTCAATCTTCTTCACATCATTTGGCATATCTCTCCTCTCCTCTTCATAAGAATATTCATGACTCATTTGAAAATAGGAAGTAAAAGATCAGCAAGTTTCATGGCTTTCAGTTTTACTTTTCACTTTGCATGCCGCCTCGGTATATTGAAAACTTTTTTCTTATTAATAAAATTTCTAATCGTTGGTCCCATTTCTCCCTTTGTACTCATTTTTTAAATCATTTTTACAGTATAAAGGTATGTCCATAGCACTGTGATGGCTTCTTTTCTAAAACAGACTTGGAATTGCCCAGCACGACTGACTACTCATTTACTGTAAATCTCAAACCTCCTGGTGGAATGTTTAAATTAAGCTTATTGGGGTGACATAGATTAATAAGATTATATATGTTTCAAGTGTGCATTTCCAAAACATCGATCTGTATATTGCTTTGTGTGCCTACAACTCAAAGTCAAACAATCTTCAATCCCCATGTACTTGACCCCCTTTACCCTTTACTGCCCACCAGCCACCTTCCTGCTGGTGACCACCACACTGTTGTCTGTGTCTACGAGGTTTTGCTTATTTGTTTTCTTGGTTGTTCATATGTCGTTTTCAGTTGCTTTTTGAATCCACGAAGATTGATTGCTTTGACTGTCATTTCTACACACTTGCATGCACTTAAAAACTTAGGCTCAGTATGAAGTAAATGTTCTTTGTAATAGAAGTAACGTGATAAATAGATCACAGCGAAGCACTCAGAGAAAGACTAGGTACAAATAAGAACATTTGGCTAGCCGGACTGTATTCAGCACAGCATAATTTAGTCTTGGGATGGAAATCGACTTTGACTGGCATTTATCCAAGGCTTTACACTGAATGTTTCCTCAGTCCCTCCGGTCAGTGGATAGCTACATCCAAAACCCTGGCACCCTAATTTGCTCGCCTTGGATCTCTGACCGGCCCTGGAATCTGTCTTTAAGGAAGCTCTAACTTAAAAATAATTTTTGTGTCAGCAAAACGAGACTTCTGCAGTCATTTTTTAAAAATCTAGACGTCCATTTTTCCTTCTCTGTGTTAGATATCATTTTGCTCCAGTGAGTCTGTGGAAATGACAGTTGTCAGCAGGCACCCTTCCTCCCTTGGCCCTCATTCATCACCCACTGGAAAGGCAGTTCCACATTCCCATCTGCCCTTCCCTCCAGTTCTGTCCCTTCATACATCTTTTTCTAGGTCGTAAGAGAAGAAAAAATGAACAAGATCATTCACTTCCTCCTTTCCTCTCCTCCACTTACAACTTAAGAACTAACTACCTTCTCATCAGAAAACAGTTGCTTATCTTGACAAAGTAAAATTTCTCAGCACTTTTTTCAATGTGTCTTATTGGATCATATTACCTTTTTTCCTAATCAATAGCTAATTTCAACTATGAGTCTTATTGTTGAAATGATAGATGTCCTAAGGTTTTAGAACATCTCAAAAACTGATTATCAGCTATATTTTCCTAAAACACAGTTGTTCTCGATGTATTTTTAAGCAACAGAACAATCCTTAAACAGCAGTAGATTTTTCTACTACTTCAGAGATCTGTCTTCAAGTATCTTTAAGTATGTTTATAAGGGAATGCAGTGGGGAGAAGAGTGAAACTATTATCTGAGATCTGAACATACCTCAAAGACATTTGTCTAATAACATAAACTTGTATAAATAACAGATTAAAGTCAGCTCCCCTCAGTCTGGAAATGGCCCACAGGGAAGCCTGCCCAGCTTCAGTGCTGTCACTGAGTTCCCTCTTCCAGTGAGGCCCCCAGTACAGACAAAGAGCGTGGCTTTGCGACCCATCAGACTTGCAACCCAGCTGTGTGATCCTAAGCAAATTACTCAGTGTCTCTGTGCCTCTTCTGAAAACTGAGGATACTCACAGCACCTACCTCATTAGGATGTTGTGAGCCTTATATTTGCTAATCCATACATTGCACTGAGAGCCAGGCATGGCACATGCTGAGCCCTTTGTATGTGACCCTCTAGCTATTATCTGACTTAATTAAAAAATGTAGCAACAGGCTATTTGGAGAGGAGGACACTCTGTAATTAAAATTTAGTTAATCAGCTTTCAATTTTGCATGTGTTACGTGCTGTCTGTTGAGTTGGCTCTGACTCTGGACAACCCTATGACTGACTGAATGATGCATCATACTCTGTCCTCGACAGCCCTTCTGTTAACCCTGACTTTTCTCAGCTTGGTTTGTCTTCTTGGGATTTAGAAGGAAGCCCTTCATTACCTGGAGAGCCAGGCAGCGGAGAAGTAACTTCTCCCAGGGCCCCTCTTTCCTCCTGTCCAAATTTTAGATGAGGCTTATTTTAAGCTGATGGCTCCTGAGGGAGCTCCAGGCCGCAGCTAAGGCTGCGATGCTATTTACAGGGTGATCTGGGATAGTTCTTAATCCATGTGGGTTTTAAGGGCCTGGGAAGTCTAAATCTACTTCCAAGTAAGCGAAGCTGGGGGTGCTGGGTCAGAATACTTGAAGAGTATGCGTTTCTTTCTCTTTCATTGTATTTCTTCAATGCCCACTCTCTAAAACTAAGTCCTATGATTTATATTTGAATGTTTTTCATGAAATTTTAAAACGAATCAAATGCTAAAACCCATTAAAAGCACCTTGCCCATAATATTGATTTAGACAAGCTAATACAACTACATTTGGTGAAAATTGTTTTTTAATCCCTTGAATAAAATAATGTTGATGATGAGGATACCAGTGGCTATCGTTTATTGATTATGTATTATTGGTTAGACATTATACTAGATGTTAGTCAATTTAGTATTCATATTAGTCATTGAATCTTCTCAACAACCTTCTGAGGTATGATTCCAACTTTATAAATAAAAAATGAAATTCAAAGAGGCCAGGAGCATTCATAAGATGACAACTAGTGGACTGTGCCCACCAGATGCTCCACCTAACAGTATCACTTTATCACCCTGCCCTCTTGCAAATTTCTGTTTTGTTGAAATGCCTTCACCCCTCTCAAAACTGAGATGCCTTGTTGTCTCTTTTATGTGCCATTTTTTCTGCTTGCTAGTAAATTTATGCTTATATAAAATGCCTTTGTTGACTCCATGGTATTAGATTATTTGACGTTATTATTCTAATGTATGCCCTTTCAAGATGCAGCCACAGAGGAAAAGGATTTTGCAAAGCTCATGCATTTCCAGATGAGTTTATAAATAGAAGCAGCATCACCCAGTCTCTTGAAATAGAAAGACGTCAGGAGAGAGGCCATTTTCGGGATAAGGCCTCTCTTATCTTGACCAGGCCACTTCTTGTTATGTCCTCATTGATGAGTGAAAGTAATTGATCCCTCTGTCTTTTGAAGGTTTCCTGGGTGCTGTTTGCAACAGCAAGAAGGAACAAAATTCTGTTAGCCTCTTCCCATTCGTTTCCTTTTAGTAGCAAGATAAAGCCACACTAGCAGCTTAAAGAAGACAGTGGGATGATTTAGCCCACTTTTATTTGATTCAACAAACATCAGTAAATAATTAGTCAGCCTGTAAGTGTAAAATACTGTAAAGCACATTTACAGCTTTAGGTCATACTTAACTGACCAGCAGTGATAATAGTAATCCAGCACAGTCTTACACTGAGTCTGCAATAAAGGGCAGACTGTTATACGTAAGATGTGCACCTAAAAACTAGCAATCATTCAGTCCCGACTACTTTCTTTAAAAGTCGAAACAATTGTTTTCTAAAAGTATTTCTTAGCTTCTTCCCCATTTGCAATTTGTATCGTGTGTCCTCTTTCCACCTCTTTTTACTTTGGAGTTATTTATTAGGGAATTCATGTGAAAGACATAACTGAATTAATGTTCACAATGCTCTGACTAGTCACCCGCCTGACCTCAAGCATTATAATGCATGGGAAGATAGTATAGCAGAAAAGGCAAGGGCTTTGGAGGTAAACAAATGGTTGGAATCCTAGTCCAATGTCCTCTCAGCTCTAAAACACAGAAACGAGAATCCCAACCTTGTGTGGCTATTAACAGAGTGAAGTAGAATGGGACATGTAATAGTCTAGGCTGATGTCTCATGTACATATGTATTGCTTGTTATAGTTGTGATCTTTTCCCCCCCCATCATTGCCCATGAGTCCTGGTCCTAAGGAAGACCTGAGTTTCATCGTCATATGAGAATACACGTCTCCAAGTCAGAGTCCAGACTTCAAGTTTCTTGTCCACCGCTTACTGACTTTTTCAGCCTAGAGTCAGTTTATATCTCTTTGGAATCTTTAAAGAGATAAAACTACTATTATGTAGTAGATAAAACTACTATTATGATTAAATAGTAGATAAAACTACTATTATGATTGATCATAATAGTACCTATTTCTAGAGTTGTTTTACATGAGATGATGTATATAAAATGCCTATCACAAACAAAACACTTAATACATGTTTGATGTTAATACTATTAATGGGGGAGATGTCACTCAAAATGGCCCTACCTAATAATAATAATAAATAATGGCCACTCACATGACAAATGCAGTTCTAAAAATTTTTATTTGCATTAAATCATACAGCTCCCTTAACAACCTGATGAGGTTGATATTACTTACAAAATCCTCATTTTTAAAGTATATTTTATTGATTATGCTATTGCAGTTTTCCCATTTTTTTCACCCCTTTATTTTCCTCTACCCTACAATCCCCCTGCTACCAGCATTCCCCCACCCCCCTTAGTTCATGTCCATGGATGGGTCATACATATAAGATCATTGGCTTCTCCATTTCCCATACTATTCTTAACCTCCCCCTGTCTATTTTCTACCTACCATTTATGCTACTTTTTCTCTGTACCTTTCCCCCTATTCTCCCCCTTCCCTCTCCCCGCTGATAACCCTCCATATGATCTCCATTTCTGTGATTCTGTTCCTGTTCTATTTGTTTGCTTAGTTTGTTTTTGTTGTTGTTTTAGATTCAGTTGTTGATAGTCATGAGTTTGTTGTCGTTTTTCTGTTCTAATTTTTGATCATCTTCTTTTTCTTAGATAAATCCCTTTAACGTTTCATATAATAAGGGCTTGGTGATGATGAACTCCTTTAACTTGACCTTATCTGGGAAGCACTTTATCTGCCCTTCCATTCTACATGACAGCTTTGCTGGATAGTCTTCTATGTAAGTCCTGGCCTTTCATGACTTTGAATACTTCTTTCCAGCCCCTACTTAAGGAACTTCCAGGACAACTTTAAATGTTTCAACATCTGAATCATAGGGGTACCAGAAGGAAAAGAGGAAGAGCAAGAAATTGAAAACCTATTTGAAAAAATAATGGAGGAGAACTTCCCTAATCTGGCAAAGGAAATAGACTTTCAGGAAGTCCAGGAAGCTCAGAGAGTCCCAAAGAAGCTGGACTCAAGGAAGCACAGACCAAGGCACATCATAATTATATTACCAAAGATGAAAGATAAGGAGAGAAACTTAAAAGCAGCAAGAGAAAAGGAGGCAGTTACCTACAAAGGAGTTCCCAAAAGACTACCAGCTGATTTGTCAAGCATCCCCATTTTTAATATGAAAAGAAATTGAGGACAAAAGAGAATAATTTTCCAAAAAGTCCATAGCTAGAAAATGACAGAGCTAGAAATTGAATTCTGGCTGCTGGGTTTCAGGTCCATATTCATAGTCATTTACTGCGTCTCACTTGCCTCACACATCATTTTGCAACAGTGCAGTGAGGTAGGTGGGGACTGTGCCATTGTTTCTAATTTTGTAAGTAAGAAACAGAGGGTCCAAGGGGCTGGGCTTCTTGGTGAAATTGCTCTCCTCAGTTCATAAAATAAAAAGCTAGCCCTTCCTTCAGAGCTCCCGAAAGATCTCTAAGAATTCTTGACCATGTATTTTTTGTGCATATGGGGAAGAATGGGAAAGAAATTGCCTGGTAATCTTCTGTATTATCTTAAAAATTCACCTAGTTTAGGTTGCTTGAATATAAAAACTGTCTTTACATTTTTTGGTGCTGAGTGTAATGTATGCTCCAAGAAAACGTGTCATGTTTTTTCCTGCAGATTTTGTGTCTGTTTAGGAACTTGACCTTAAATATAAAGTTACCAATGCTAAGTCATAAAGATTTTCAAGCACCAGTAGGCTCTATCTAACTTAGTATCAGCATTTGGGACCTCTTTTTATACAATAAAGATGTTGCCTAATGATATGTGTGAGTGAAGAGCCAAGATAAGCCAATTATCCTGGCAGCCATCCTGATGAAGACACAGCTCTTACACTGAACTCTTGAACCCGTGTGTTGGTTGCTGGCAAAAATAGTTATTAGCACATCTGGAGTCACTTATGTTGAATTAAAGTAGCTCAGGACTGGTGAGAAAATCCCCTCATCATGCCTACTCCTTCCCTCACCCTGGGTATTCCAATTTTGCCAAAAGTTGTAGTTCTTTAAATGCTACGTGCTTCCTCACACCTCCCAATTTTGCTCATGCTGTTCCCTTGCTTTGGAATATCTTTATAAGTTCAAAATCCATCTTACATTAATATGGGCTTTTTAACCTCAAAATGTTGAATACATTTATAATTCTCAATGAAGAGAATGATGAGGGTGATTTAGTAATTCAATATAACAAAGGTTTATTGAATATTTTTTTAGTGTGAGACAGTGTAGAAGGTACAGAGATAAATAAGAAGTTGAGCCCACATGCCTTACGCTTAAATGAATAAATAACTATTGGTAACATATTACAAACCAGTGACTCTACTAGGAGTTGAGAATACAAACATGAGCAAGATGTTTTCCTGGACTTGTAAAACCTCACAGATTTTCAAGGGACTCAAACATATAAACAACAGCAAAAAGAAAAAAAAAAAAAAACCACCCTACATTAAAATATGTGATCATATCAGATTAAAGGTGTGATAAATCCTGAATGAGGTAGGTGGCAGAAAGGTCTAAAAATTATGGAAAAATCATGGAAAGGTAGGAGGGCTGGACCAAAAAGGAAAAAAGTCGGTCTTGTGAAAGTGTTGAATGGGACGTCCCAGGGAGAGAAAATCGCATGAGCATGTTGTAATTTATTGAGGGACCGAGGAAAAGAGCCCATACCAGGACTTAGATGTATACAAACTGACATATACAAAGGCAGAAGAGCAGAAGTTATATCTTCGGTTTGGTGACGATCCCTCCTTACCCATGATCAACAGGCAAAGGCTGCTGCATCCTCAAGGTTAGACTCTGGATCCCAGTGGATGTAGCTCAGCTGCTATGAGTATTCACATCTGTAACGCTTACTTGTCCACTGCTCCTGTGGGAGAAACAAGGCATCTTGTTCCCCTTCAGCCTTCCAAGTCTTGCATTTCTATCTCTTATTGGCAGAATCTCCACTGCATTCACAGCCACAGCTACAGCTTTCCTTCCTATTCAGTGCGGGATGGGAAGAACATAAAAAGGGATGGAAATGGATGCTGAGACACGTACATGAATCAGACACATAGAACTGGGCATATTAAGATGAATAAGACGTGGGCCCTGCCTTCAGGCAGTTCCCTTTGTCAACACAATAAAAGATGATTTGAAAGAATGCTGAGCTAAATCAGAGTCACGTTTAAAACCTATCTTTATAGGAAATAATTTAAACATTAAAAAAAAGCTAGTTGGATGTCATTTGCAGAATTTCCCATGCTTTCACTACAGCGCCAACAAAACCCCATTATCTTTAAGAATCAGAAATTTAAACCCATCTGTAGTCAGTGAGGCTCTGGGTCTTTTTTTTTTAAAGCCAACATATTAGAAAGTATAATCAATAAGTACTTAATACAATTTGAACTGAACTCTCCAACTACTTAGAGAGAAATATTTCGTTTCAGGCCAGGAAGCCTGTTTGGCAGATTTTAATGTCAGAAGTAGTGAGAAAACATAAGTCACCTTGAGAGCTGATTGAATGTAATAAATGATTAATGGCAAATTTGTGGTTCCTTTAATGATCATAGCTAAATCAAATCAAATTGAACCATAAATTTGGATGCTTTCTGAAATTGGGTCATGTAACAGTAAGCTTCATAAAGAAGAAAAATCAATTTTGTAATATTACTATGATCAGACTCATAACTCACGATTTGGAGTTTTTTGTTTGAAGATTTTTGACTATCCATTTGACATATTTGCATATATTTAATTGGGATGGCAGGGTTCTGTAAATGTAATCTCAAATGGTTCAGCCAAGAGCCATTCATTTTCTTTCCGTTGATTTTGTTTCAACTACATGCACTAAAACCAGCATGGGTCCAATCATTTAAGAGTAGAGATGATTTAATGATCGTTTCAGTAAAAAAAAAAAAAAAGGATTTGGACTAGTTTAGCCCTCCATACCAAGGCCTACTTAAAATTAGTTGAATGGTTTCAACAACTCCAGATATCTGATGATATCTTATGCTTCCATGAGGATAAACTTGGCAAAATAGTAGTCATATTTTGAGACATATTCCATTGATGTATTGACCTCGGGATTTATTGCAACTGCATGGGTACTATTTCTGAGGCTATGCTGTCAAATTCTAGCAGAAATGTTTGAGTAAACAAAAATGGTCTTTTAGTGAACCACTCAGGGGGGAAAATGTGGGAGGGTGGTCTTGGAGAGATACAAATTTGCAGCAAAGTTACCCCTGCTTCATGGTGAGATTCTACCAAGAGCAGCTATAATCTTCCTGATCTCAGAGCTCCCACCTATTATCTAAAATGTTTTTCTAGAGACAGCCATGGGCAAAGGCACCGGAGGAAAATGCCAGATGATCTATTCCTTCTCTTATGTGTTCAGATCCAAAAATCAGAGAACAAGAGAAGAGTCAGCAAAAGCAATTAGGGCATTGAGAGCAGATTTGAGAGAAGGAGGTGGGAGATGGGGTGGGGAAGGGCATCTGAACCCAGGTGGCAGCTGTTCTTCATCGCTCAGTGTAGTGAACACTACAGAGAAAAACTTTTTAGTCAGCCAAATGTGATACTAACGACTGACATTTGACTGAAATATGTCTTAAATAAGTTTGTCATATCACAACCACCATATTGAAGCTCATTAGGCAAAGAGAGAAAAATTGGGTTGGGAAATATCTTTAAAACAGCAAGGGTAATCATTATTATATGTGATAGAGGAAATAGTCTTCAGCTGAGTTAAATAACAGGAACCCTGTTGGATGGGCTGCACACTGTGATTTGCCAGAGTCTCCACTGATCATCCTAAGAGACAACCAGCATTTCATTCAGTTGCTCAAAACCTCAAGATTTGAGTCTTCCTTGGCACATTTCTTCTCGCAGTCCTCATCCATTATTTTAACAATCCTTCAGGATCACCTTCAGGATACATCCTAAATCCTACTTTTTGGTTCCCCCATTCCCAATCTCATCCTATTCAATGTCGTCAGTGGACTGTTTCAGTGGACTCTTCCCTGGTCTCTTTTCTCACACTGAAACCAAAACTTAAAATGTAAATCTGATTCTGTCTCCTCATGACACTGTAAAGGTTTTCAACCTTCAGTAAAATAAAATCAAAGCTTTTGACGCACCTCTAAGCTTCAGGCGACTTGCCCCACTTCTTCCGATGCTAACTCTTATCATTCCCACACTTCCTCCATGCTGTTCTTTAAGCATCCCAGGGTGTTCCCCACTCAGAGCCCTTGCACTTGTTTGCCCCTTCCTGGAATGTCGTTTCCCCAGATATCTGTGCGCCTTTTTCTCTCGTGTTATCTCTGCTCAAAGGCTGCATTCTTAGAGCAGGCTTCCCTGATCTCCTGTTTAAATCCCCCATGATGCTCACAATTACACCCTTACTCTGCTTGCATTTAGCCCGTATTGCACATATATAACTTGACCCTATGTCTTTGCTTATTTAGTGCTCTTTCATTATTATTTGTAAGCTCCATGGAGGTAAAGACTTCAGCTTCAGTTAGAACAGAAGATGACCCACACTAAGTAGTAAATGCTTATTGAATAAATGGATGCATAAATTTTTACTTCAAATGCAGCCTGTTTCACCCTTAGATGTTAACTAGCAGGACTCTTGTAGACAATGAAGTTTGAGAACTATGTCTTCGATAATGTAGCAAGAAAGACAAGATATTACATAATATACCGGAACAATTTCATCATTCCGGTTGTTCCAGTTGTATTAAAAAGGCTCCTCTGTGTTTTGACCTCACCAGAGAGATCTATAATAACTGGTTTATGTCCATAAAGACATAGAATATTATGTGTGTATAGTCACTTTGACACTTTTCAGAAATTTAATGTTTTTTTTAATGTTTTCCAAAGTTTTCTTTCACTTGTCCCAACTCCAAATATCAGTGGTTCTCTAATTTCAGGTCCAATATTGACTACAATATTAAATGTTTTCCCCCTTGGAGTAGTGCCTTAAGGGTTCATTCTGCAGCAGACAGCTTAAAATAGAGTTGCACAGAAGATCACAGCAGCAATAAACTTGAAAAGGATTCTAATGATGGCAAAAAGCAAAAAGTAAAGTTCAGAGGAAAACTGCCAAAATATAGAAAAGAATTTACCTTCTATAGAGATATCCTTTTAAGACCTTTCTATGCCAGCAAAAACCATCACCCCACAGAAAAGTTATCATTCCCAGAGGCAGAAGAGAAAGATACTTGCATATGGTGAGTTTAAGAGTCCTAAATATATTTTTCTCATTAGCTCTTTATAATTTTTTCAAAATTATTTTCACTTTGTGTCTAGGCAATAAAAATCAGAGGCAATAGTTCAGTGCGAAGTTTGTGGGAGGAAAGGGATGTTGGAAATTAAGTTAAAAGCCCTAGATTTGAAAGATTTGCTCTTCTGCTTAAAGCTACATGACCTAAATAAACTATTTAATGCAGTGGATTAAGATTCTTCTTTGCTACCACATTTGTTCACCCTTCCTTCCTGACATGGCCATTTGACCAAAGTTCTCTCCGTGTCCTTTTGCCAGGGATTCTGCAACAAAGCATCACAGTCTGAGTAGCCTAAACAACAGAAATTTATTTTCACACCATTCTGAATGCTAGTAGTCCAAGGTCAAGGTGTTAGCTGAGTTGGTTTCTTAGGAGGCCTGTTTCCTTGGTGGCCATTGCTTCCCTGTGTCTTCACATCCTCTTTCCTATATGTTTGTCTTTGTTTAAATTTCATCTTCCTATAATGTTGTCAGTCATACTGTGTTAGGGCCTATCCTAGTGGCCATGCTTTAATTTAAAGTCATGTCCTAAGGTATTAGGAGTTAGGGCTTTGGCATACCAGTTTTGAGAGAGGGCACAAATCAGCCCATAATACCAATAATAAGCAGAAGTAATTGAGTGCAACCTTCATTTCATTCACTTCAAAGGAGCTTGCCCTAGATTTGCATCCTCTTTCCCTTTTGCTGCCTAGAAAGAGCAAGGACTGGGTCCACCTGCAAGGCCTCATGTTGGATGCCCAGTCATAGAGATTGCCAAGATGTCTTCCCCGTGTGGAGACTCCCTTCTCAACTTGGACTGTGGTGGAAAACAGAAATAGACCTGAGTTTGTTAGACCCACCTCACTGATGTCTGTTAGTTCCAGTAATTCATTGTTCACTCTAAACTATTTAACATTTTTGTCTGAGCCCCCAACTTTCCTCATCTCAAAAATGGGAATGAGAAACTTGCTCAGACTGTTGTGATGAAAAATGACATCTGTGTGTGTGAACACCCAACACAATAATGGCATTAAACCTCTAACGGGAATGGTTTTCTGCATTCTACCTGGAGAGAAGCCCTGTTGTGTTCATGTATACAACATTGCTTTATATGTTAAAAAATCCTCATTTGAATATGAGGGCTTATTGTTATTAGCTTTTTAACCTTTAAACTCTAATTACAGAATTTAATGATAAGGTTCAAGAAGGCTTTGAAACAGAATTTTCAGTACACGTGATGTTTTTTCTTCTTCCAAGGGCCCAACATTAAGAACCACTGAATTAAAGGGCCTAATCAGGCTGGGTAAAATCCAGCATCTTTGGGGGGTTGGCACAAAGGTTGTTCCAGCACAGAACACAGCCTTGCAGGACAAGAATCGAAGGGCCACTGCTGAAGACAGGTGAGAGAAGTTGAGGGAAAGCCTCACAAACTCATCAGGACACTAGTGACAGAGGTTTGGAGGTGGAGGTGGAGGGTTGGACTGGTTCTGAGGGAAGGGGCTACAGCTTGCCATCTTTGCTTCAAAGTTTGCCTATCCCACTGGTCTTTGATCTTTGCAGTCTAGCCTCCCCTCAATTGCCTGCTGTATCTCATTAAAAAGGTGCCATCAAAGTACCATGGTGTTTTCGGACCATAAGACACACCTATGTTTCAGAGGAGCAAAATAGGAAAAAAAATTGAAGCAAAAAATGTGGTAAAAGATTTAATCACATAAATAACATAATATTTCACCAATGTAAATGTCAACAGAACTCAACAGCAGCATTAACAACTATTATCTCTCTCAAATATGGCAGCGGGGAGAGTGAGTCTTATAGTCCAAAAATATAGTAATATAGAGATTTTCTAGTTCAGCACCCCTTGTGTTGAGCTCGAACTGAGATCTAGGGACAAAGAGGGAGAGGCCATGGCCAAAGTCACACTGCTAGTCAATATAAACAGGCTGGAATCTGGCTCTGCCTTGCTCTGTCCAACGAGCTACATCAGTTACAGTGTCATCCCCAAAGGCATTAATAGTCCCCAGAGTGACAATTTTCCACAACAGGAGACAGCATGGCTCCGCCACCCTACCACTTGCCCCTCCACTTCCTCCTCCTTTTTTCCCTCCTTCTCCTTCTCTCTCTTCTCCCCCTCTTTCTCCATTTTCTATTTTTATCCAAGTTAATCATGGCCACGGTTGGGAGAGTCAGCTGGTTTTATAGGCTTGATTTCCTACCCCCTCTTCATTTCTTCATCAGTTATAGAAACCACTTTGTCTGTTGGCTGATTATTTTGGTATTATCATCCAATGCTCTAAATAACATTAAAGTTTGCTCTAAATAACATTACGCTTTCAATTTTGGTCATCATGTGTGAACTTCTCATTTTCAAAAATGAATTTTTTTTTACAGTGTCATGATTTTATTGAAGGTAAACCTCTGTGAAAAGTCAGTTAAATTTTACATTTGTGTCTATGGTAGGTACAACAAAGGTTTATCTCTAGAACAATGGCTGGCATCAGAATGTTTTTAATTAGTGTAATTTCTAAGAAAAAATATGGATATATTTTATGAAAGCTGACAACCAAAATATTTTACCGTCCCCAACATGCACATGGTTTCTGCATTCACGAATTCTAGTGGGAATGCCACCAGAAAATCAAATATTCATTGAGTTCACACTTAATCTGTTTCTTCAGTAAAAGTTCACAGTTGTTTATGTCGTTCCTGCATTTATGGAAGATTTAGGAATAAAAATCTCATGATATTTTCTATATAAAGTAAGGCATTTACATTAACTGAACAGGGCTTTAAAATTTATTGAATTTTCTTATTGGGCAAAGATGAAGTTTTAGCATTTTTTTTCTCACTGCCTTTTACCGCACATGCATACGCCTCTTGTCCCTCACCTCACTCATGCACCGACCTGGAAGTTTGGCTGCATCATTAGTTCAAATTGCATTATTATGACTAGAGTTGTGGAATACAGATATCGAGAATACAGAATCTGAAGCCAAAATGCCTGTTCAAAATCCATCTATACTAATGACTAGCTCTGTGACCTTGGATAATTCACCAAATTCAGTTGCCTTACCTGTGAAATGAAGAAATACTAGTACCCACTTCACAAGTTTGGTATGAGGATTAAATGAATGACACATTTACAGTTTTTAGAATCATGATGGCACCTGAAAGTAATACGTACATTTTTTTCAAAGCTTAGCCATGTTACATATGGTCACCTTTATTTTTCTGAGGAATGTTTCCTCTATAATTGATGCTTGTCTTGTTTTTTTATACAAGTAGTTTGACCCCACATTTTCAAAGGTGTCTAAATCATCTCTCAAAATCTCCAGGTGCACTCATAGTCTGTGGATTTTACTGTCCTGAAGAAGTCTTTCCTGGGAATTCCGGAGCTACTCCAACAGGGACGGTCCCCTTCTGTGCCTGTTTCACAGCTGCCATCCTGGTGGGTTGCACTGCACTTCCATTCTGGGAATTTTTGTAGCTTCTTCGCAGTTGGAATGGCTTGTTTCCTGCAGCCCGTGTCTTTCATTTTCTTCTTTAGAAAGAGAACATACGAGATAACTCTTTCAGAGCATCCATGTCATAGAATGAATGTTTTAATTCTAATCTCCCTCTTAATGGATAGTTTGGTCCACTTAGCTTCTAGTGTGAAACTAATTTCCATCCAGAATATTAAAGGTGTTTCTTACTTGCTTTCTAAGCACTGCTTTTGAGAAATCAAAGCCTCCTGGTTTCTGACACTTCGTGTGTTTCTCTGTGTATGTGTTGACCTGCTTATTTTGCTCAGGGTCTTGTGAGATCTTCTCTTTGTCCCAGGGGTTCTGAAATCTAGTTATGTTGAGCTCCCGCTTTGGTTTGAGTTTATTTTTTAATTTAATATTTGGGGGACTAATGAACTGTTTCAGTACAGAAATCCAAATATATATGTATTTATTTATTTAGATAACTTTCTTTTCTCTGCTTTCTCTTTCCTCTCTTTCTAGAACACCAATTATTCATGATCTGGAGCAACTAAACTAGTCCTCTAATTTTATAACTTTCTTTTTGCTTCTTTTCTGAGAGAGAATCTTAACTTGATATTGCAAACCTTTTTTAATGTCATTCATTCAAACTATTATATTTTAAATTTTTAAGTGCTATTTTGGTCTCTGTGGCTTTCTGTTTCATTAGCTTTTGTTCTTGGTTCCTAGTTACCACATTGGTTTTCCTTCTTCATGAACTGACTGGAGTCACCAAAACCCTACCAGGAGGGTTTCGGCCTGTCCGCCAGCTCCCTGAGAGCTGAGCGGGAGGAACAGGCAAAGGGTTCCCACGTCCACTGTGTCCAAGTGTATACCACCCTCTCGTTTTCACTGTGGCAGCCCCAGCTTCATTTGCCCAGGCCAGAAATCTTTATTCTGTCATCTCAAAAAAATAAACTCCAGACTTGGCTGACATAGGGGAGGGAAGACGCCTAGCAGCCCAATAGAGATCTGAGATTCTGATAGTCTCATAAACATATTTTCAACAAATTCTCTTCTTTTTATCCTTTTAATCACCCCACAGTTGGACATAATTTATATTGCTAGTTCCTAGGCATTTGGGAGCTGTTTTGTGACTGTTGTCTTACCTTTCTCCTCTTATCCATGAAGACTTAGGGGTTAAACATTTTTCTTTCCTATTGTTCACTAGTGAAGTTCTAGGAGAGAGCAATGGTGAGTGTGAGCCTGCTCTCCTGGAATGCAAATCCATGGTCATTATTTGTGGGTAACCTTACCTCCATGGAGGGTCAGAATCATCTCTAATTAGCTTCACCCAGAGGCTAGACATTTACTCTTTATGTGACCCACTGGAAGTTTTTCATATTTATGGCCCTTTTATATAGTAGGAGATAATCAACATCTATAAATCAGGGTATCTGAGAAGACCAAATGAGGTAAGTATGTACACACCTCCACATATAAAGTTCTTAGCTCAGAGTCTGGCACATCTTAGGCATTCAATAAACAGCAAATCCTTTGCATCCTTTACAATGAGATCATAAAACAATCTTTAAAAGACAAACAAAGCTAGTACCCCTTACCTTTTTCTCCTCCGCTCATAACCCTGAAGACCTGCTCCTCAAAGCTGCTAGTGTCTCTTGCTGGGATTGTAAAATGCTCCCACATCCAAGCTGATTTCAGAAAGACTTCTTTCATTCCTACCTATTTTGTTCATGTTAAGATTCTCAGGATTGGTAATGAATTGAGACTTGGCAAAACACAGACCCGGCTTCAGAGACCTCACAGCCGAGAGCTTGGAATTAGGGGTTTACTGTGTGAAACTGGCCCATTCCAACTGCAAATGGGCTAGTAAAGCCCATGTTAGGATACCAGAGACTATCTCCTGGGAAACAAGAGGCTATGAAAATGCCCTGTATTTACATACACGTTGGAGAGTTTGTGCATTTTTAAAATTTTTTATTGCATTTATTAGGGTGACATTGGTTAATAAAGTTACCTAGGTTTTAGGTGCACAATTCTATAATGTATCACCTGTACTCTGCGTTCTCCACCCAAGTCAAGTCTTCCATCACCATACTGTTACCCTCTTCTACCTCCCGCCACCCTCTTTCCTTCTGGTAACCACCATACTGTACTTTTGCTCCGATGTTCTCCAATTAAACTGGAAAGATCTTCTTCAGGTGGGGTGGGATTCTATTTCCTTTCCCCTACTGCACGTTGTGGGCGGAGGGAGTTTGGTTAGGCAATGACAGTGGATGGTGAATGTCCTGCCCGCATCTCCCTAAGTCCAGCAAGGCTCAGAGCTGTTCCCTGTGAACTTCCCGCTGCACCATTCTCCACGCTGAAGTAATATTTCTAACTAGCTCTTTATTTGTGCTTTTCTGGGGCCCCTCATCTCTTTGTGCCTTGATGAAAGAAATGCTTTCTTTCTCTTCCTTTCACCTAGATGCCTTGGATTCTGCCATGAGATTGAATACCTTCATGAAGATGCGATAGCAGAGAATAACTTTGTGTGTCCCAAGGACCCAGCCCAGGTTAGAGCCAGGTCCTGCTCACTCTGCCCTGCTCATACTTTATATCGCTGACCAACAAAAGTTCCTTGAAACCAAAAATTATGTTCATATACGTTTACTCCTGATAGTGGTAACTCCTATTTAATCACAAGACAATAGGTAAGTTGTACCCTCAGGATTTTCCCCACTAATTGTAGCAGACTGAATCATTGGGCTTGATTCTCCTCTCCCCACGGTGTAGCAGCAGTATGGTACATCCAGACTCTTCCTCAGCTTCATGGTGAGTGGAATATATTTCCCCAAACTTTGGGCTTTAGACGTGGGGTTGCTAATAGACGTGCTATAGTCAGGGGCTGGAAATCTGCCACGCAGTTGGCTTCGCCTCCTGGGCTTCTGTTGTTACCGTGAGGAGAGTGTTTTGCAGGATGTTCTCCCTGTAGCCCCAGCTTAGTCACTCCAGCTGGCCTGCAGACTTCCAGACTGATGTGGAACCAGCTCAGCTGACTAGCAGATGCATGAGTGAGAAATAAATGTTTGTTATAAGCTTTTCAGTTTTGTGGTATTTTGGCATGCACCTTTATGGAAAACATTTCAGATTAAGTCTAATAAAACTCTTCAATGTTCTATATTTTTAGCTGTTCATATGGCTGGTAATATAAATTTATCTCTCAAAAGGTTCCCATGTTGCACTTAATTGAAGTACTATATACTCCCTCATCATTATTATTGAATGAAAACACTACTGAATGCCTGTCCTATTTAATGTCTTTCTTTCTTAATGTTTTCCTTTTCTACTGATCCCTGTTTTGTGATATCTGCGACTATGTCTGATTTATTTCTTATTATATCCCAGGGACCATCCTGATACTTAGGACATAGGAAGGGCTCAATTTATACTAGTCAAATGAATGAATAACTAACAATCAGAAGAATAGACCTCTCAAATACTTGGTAAAGATATTTATCCCCTCATCCAAAGAATGAACATAAAAAAGCACCTGAAAATGAGCATATGATAGGAGAGAACTCATAAAACTTTAAAATCTATCTGATTCTTAGACTGAAAATTTAGAACTCATGATCAAGATAATGTGGAAACATTTCAGACGATAGAGACTGAAGAGCTCCTAATTTCTACTGTGGCACTTTAGGAATAGATGTCTATATACATTGGCAAGACTGAGTAATTTTCCAGGGCCAGGTTATTTGGCCAGGTGAGTCATTTTCTTGGTCATGCTGTGTATCCTTCTGTATGTTATTTCATCTTTTATTCATCAAATAGGCTAAAGGACAGACCAAGAACAAAAGGAAATGGACAAAAAGGTTATTTTCTAGGACTCAAAAGGAGGGGTATAACATAACTAAGGAAAGTTAACAACACCTGCAAATGGTCCTCACTGTTGATGACGTAGTGCATTGTAGCTGGTGAGCGTGAAGCCGGACATCTGGAACAGAAGGGGGAAGAGAAGCAGTAGGTGGCTCTTTGAGGGTACTTGCCGCTGTGCAGGAAGTGGGCCTGTGTACTCGTCCTTACTTTCTAGGCAGTGCCTCTTTGAAGAAGGCTATTTCCTGTCACGTTGAGAAAACTGAGGCTACTCAGTGGACAGCCTAGATCTATGCTGGGTTGTTAGAGTTAAGTTTATTTATATCCGATGGGAGAAGATTACATGTGTGGTCCCATGGTTTGGAGAGAGAATTTTAAGCTTAGGTGGGATGGGGATGGGGGTGGGGATTCAGATGGAGGAGGAATGAACTGCAGGCCATTGCGTGCTTTCTTTCTCAAATCATCCTTAATTATGCAATTTGTGGTGAGTCATTTGCTCTTTCTTTTATAAGTCTCAAAATTATCCAGTTTGTGTTTTAGTTTTGACTTCTATGGATGGGAGCCTTGTAATTGTTCCGGTTTTAGAGCGACCAATTATTTTGACTCTTAGGATGATTTCAAGGTGAACCAAAAAGATAGAGGCAAAATAAATGCACAAACTGAAACAGAGAGACATATGGTTTGTTCGTAATGGTGTGACTTTGGGAAAGGCACTTCTCTCCAGGAAATGCCTTTGCAATCCCCTAAGATTATAACTCTCATTACTTACTTCGTTCTTGTTGAGACGATTCTTGACACCATAGGTCCTTGGGAACCTAGCCATGTACTGAATAACCGTGACTGAGACATTCAAACTCATTTACAATTTTAAACTGTTTGTACGTCCTCCCTCAGAGAAACTCCCCATTTTGTCCCAGACACAGAGTGATAAAGTTAATGGAATTGGCCAGCGTTCTGGCTCTTTGTAGGCTCAAGTGTTGTATTTCATTATGAACAATGGAAATAAAAGTGATGTTATAAAATAGAGATTTTCATATGAGACCCAAGCTCCCAACCCCTAAAAACCTTGTTGACATTTTGTTAAATTAATAAAATGCTTATATTTTATCACTAGAAAAATTCTCTAAATCACTTATATAATATCTCATTTAAATTCTGTGCTTGATCTAGCTATACAATAAATAATCAATTCTTCATCAATCAATTTTCTAGATAACTGAGGAATATACTGTAGTTTTTAAAGTAAAAACATAGCATCTATTTTATCAAAATCTTTTTAAATGCATGAAATGCATTTTGCCTTATTGGACACACTGTGTGCAATACAAGTTAATCTTCCTCAGTGAGATTGTGATTCTTGTATTTGCAATTGTCACAATGAGCCGTAAGATGCATGCATCATGTATTTTTTTCTACATTTTTTGCTGATTATCAGCTCTAATTTTTTCCTGCCACTTTTCTATATTTCGGACAAGTCAGAGCAGCAAGTTGCTAGGATGGCACGTAAATTAAGAGTCCATAGGATCTGAATGGAGACTCAGGGACATTACAGGAAGGAAGAGAACTTTAGAATGCTCAGTCATTGACTCTGAGGCCTTTGCAGTTTACTTCTCGATTTTTCAATATCATGTGCTTGATATATCAGGTGTGCACTATACATACTTATGTAAACCCCTGTATATTTTATGTATGCAATGGTGTGTGTGTGCGAATATGTGCATACATATATGTGTAGAGATCCAACATGGCATAGTGGAAGGAGCATGGCCATATCATTATCCAACAGACCTTGACCAACCCTAACAATAGTTCCACTTATAACTGTATGACCTTGTGCAAGTTTTGCATTCTTTCTTAGCCTCACTTTTCTTAGTGATTAAATGGGAATAGAAATATTTGCTTTGTAACACCTAGGGCAATTTCTGAGACATAGAGCTATAAAAATATTAATTCACTTTCTTTCCTTTTTCATAAATATAGGTAGTCTAGACTTTTTAGCCTGTATCTATTGTCAAACTCATTGCTATTAGAAATATTGAATTTGTTTGCTATTATAATTAATAGAGGCAAAGTGATTTACTCTATTCAATTATTACTTCCCAGTTTATTTGTTTGGACTAGCTAGTCCAAGAATTGTAAATACATGTTACATGCGCCACCTCCTTTTCTCTCATAAGTAATCATGATTCTATTTCCCACTGAGCCTAGATAAAATCTCAGAATTCTTTTCAACACAATGCCAGCTTCCACAACCAATCCACCAGAACTGGTATGTAAAATGAAACCTAAATCCCTGGATTGGTCACTAGAAGGACGATTTCTAAAATTATAATGATTTTCACAGACACAGAAGCAGGTGAATTAAGAAGAGCTGCCTC
>PVKM010010543.1:0-34759 GCA_004027735.1 Carollia perspicillata | reverse complement strand
TCCTGCGGACTGCCCAGTCTGTGGGCTGCAGTGTTGATGGCCATCACCCTCAGGACATCGCAGATGATGTCAGCAGTGGTGTAGGTAAAAGTTTATTTGTAATAGTGAAAAACTAGAAGCAAGCTAAATGTCCAATAACAAACAAAAAAAAATAGTACAGTTAATCCATACATAAAGCAACAATAAAAAATGTATTTCAAAGAATGTTTAATGAGAACATATTTGGCTTAATGCCAGTAGGAAAATGCTGAATATAAAAATTAATGTACAGAATGATCTCATCTAGCAAAATACATACATTTATCTGTCTTTATATATTGAAAAATCCTATAAATTTGTAAAATAAATCCACTTTAAAACCAGTAAAATTAGTTCAACCTAGGAAATGTTATAGATGTGTTATGTTTATATATATTCTTTGTGACATATATACATAGTGTTTATATAAACATAATACTGTTATCGCTACTTAGACTACTAGAGTTTGCTTCCCTGTTCCATACTTTATTTTCTAAAATACAAAAAAATCTTATGGTAAATATGTACTACTTATAATAACAAGAAGTATAGTATTTTGACGTCGTTGATAAGCACAAATGCTGAAAGCAAGATGGATGATGATGGCATTTAGAGTGAAAAGCAAGAATCAGACCCCAGTCATAAAGATTCAGCGAATGTGACGTGACTAGGAGTGGTAGATGAAAGCATAGATGGGGGACAAAGGGGGTCATAATGAGAGGATATAAATCTCAAATAAAGTGGATTTTAAAATTATTATCATTTGTCATTTTGTTTTTGAGAAATTTTGAGGGACTTCTTTTAAAAACCTTTTGAGAAACTAGGAATAGAAGGGAACTTCTTTGAAATGACAGGGAATCTATGAAAATGCAATGGTGAGAAACTGAATGTTTACCCATAAGATCAAGTACAAGATAGAGATGTCCCCTCTAACCACCTCTACCCAACAGCAAACTGTAGGTTCTAGGTTCTAGAGCAATTTGACAAGAAAAGGAAATAAAAGGCACATGGATTGGAAAGTAAGAAGTAAAACTGCACCTAATACAGATGTCATTCTTGTATATAGAAAATCCGATCGAATCCTCTAAAAACCTATTTGAACTAGTAAATAAATTCAGCAAAGTTGAAGGTGCATGGTCAATATAAAAAACCCAAAAGTCAAGTAAGTGAAAAGACACTGTGTTCATGGATAGAAAGGTATACTATTGTTAAGATGGTAATATCCTCTGTCTTGATTTACAGATTCACACATCCCTATAAAAATCCTAGCTGTCATTTGTGCAGAAAGCGACAAACTGATCATATATGAGAATCAGGCACATCCCTGGGTTGCAGGCCAGGTCCCCAGTAGGGGGCGGGTGAAAGGCAACTACACATATTGATGTTTCTCTCCCTCTCTTTCTCCTTACCTTCCCCTCTATCTAAAAAAAAAAAAAAAAATCTTAAAAAATTATTTAAAAAAGTGAAATACTAATATGTTACAACATGGATAAATCTTGATATATTACACTAAGTGAAAGAAGCCCAACAGAAAAGCCACATATTATATGATTCCATCTATATAAAATGTCCAAGATACTCAAATCTATACAGACAGAAAGTAGATTAGTAGTTGCCAGGCACTGGGAGGGATGAAGGAATAGAGAATGACAGCTAATCAAGAACTGATTTCTTCTGAAGTGATGTAAACGACCTGGAATTAGGTAGTAATGATAATTGCACAAATTTGTGAAAATATTAAACCCACTGATATGTGCATTTAGAAAAGGTGGACTTTATGTATATAAATTATATCTCAATTTAAAAAAACCTATTGAGATGTAGTGCTTTGGAAACATCAATGGGAATTAGACAATGTTCAAGCTGTGAATACGGGATTTAGGAGAATACACAGCTCTTCTCGAGGAGCCTGTAGGGAAGCCATGGCTATAGTTTTAAGCCATGCCAAGAAAGGAAACAGCTCTCTGTGAGGCAGCCACCTTTAACCTGACACAATTAGTAGTTCGTACATGCATAACACTGTGTGGTATACCTATTTCTAAGCACAGTGCCTTGCACACAGTAAATATGAAATAAATGTTTTTAAAAATGTATTCCTTAACCTTTATATCAAAAGTATCTGCACACTTATTTTCTGCTATGCACTGAAAATGACAATAAATGCTACTTTATATAAGAGGTAGCATTCTATTTTTCATATTGAGAAAGTCATTTCATTATTAACTCTATAAGGCTCAAGTGAAAACATGATACATGGAATGAAACTACAGGGAATGAAAAAGAAAGATTATATGCATGTATAATCATCACACTAAAGTTTTTTTGAAATAGGATCCATTTTCTCTCACTTGGAATATTGTTTAAAAGATAACTAACTTAATGTATTAGTTTTGATGCTATAGCAAATTACCATAAACTTCGTGGTATAAACCATACAACTATGTCATCTTATAGAAGTCAGAAGTCTGAAATGTGTCTCACTGGACTAAAATCAAGCTCTCAGCAGGGCTGTCTTCCTTTCTGTAGGCTCCAGGGGAAAACCCACTACCTCGCCTTTTATGGCTCTACAAGCTGGCTTCCTTCATCTTCAAGCCAGCAAAATCTGGTGGAGATCATCTCACGTCACCTCATTCTGACCTCCTCTTTTGCACTCCTTTTCCACTTTTAAGGAGCATTGTGACTGCATACACTGGGCCTACTGGGATAATGCAGCACAATATCTCCATATCCAAGTCCTTACTTTAATCATATACGCAAAGTTCCTTTTGCCATCTAGGGTAACATTCATAGGCTGTAGTGATTATGATGCAAACATCTTTGGGGGCGGGGCATTATTCTGCCTGCCAGTTACTCACTTTGGTCTTAATAACACAGACAGTCCTGACACGTCCAGTGCATTTATTCAAATGCATTAGAATTAGCTGGCTTTGAAATGGTAACCAATATGGGTTACACTTTCTGTGGAGAAAAGGTTCTACCTGGTATCAGCTGCACATTGCTGAAATATAATTGAAAAAGAGGCTATTAGGATAGAGCGCAGGTGGCAAACACAAGGCCAGTGGGCCAAATCTAGCTCTCCACCTTGTTTTACCCAGCCTGGCACCTTGTTTCTACCCAGCAGCAGCACTGAGCTCTCGCTTAACTGTTAAAGAGCAGTTACATTTATAAAGTCCTAAAATTACATTTGGCCCTTTGAAGGCAACCGCAAGGCTGATGTGGCCCCTGGCAAAAATGAGTTTGACACCCCTGGGTTAGACAGAAAGGCAGCATTAGAATCTTTAAAAAAGCTTATATGCTTTGCTTTGAGAAACTTGGACTTCACATTGCACTGAGCTGGTGAAATGCATTAAATAGGTGAGTGATAGAAGGTTAACATTTTAGACATAATTCTTGCAATATATAGAATGAGTGCAAGATCAAAGACATCAGAAGCAAAGAACACAGTTTGAAGGTTGGTGGTGGTTTTAAACTATTTCCAAAAACTCTTTGATATACCTCCTTCCAAAAGATGGAAACTAATTCTCCTCCTTGTAAATACAGGCTGTATTTATTAACTTTTTTCTAACAAATACTGATACTGATATGTTTTTGTTTTTTTGTTTTTTAAAATTTATGTATTTATTTATTTATTTTTAGAGGGGAAGGGAAGAGAGAAGGAGACAAATATCAATGCGTGGTTGCCTCTTGTGCATCCCCTGCTGGGAATTGGCCTGCAACCCAGGCATGTGCCCTGACTGGGAATCGAACCTCAGTTGTTTGGTTCGCAGGCCAGTGCTCAATCCACTGAGCTATACCAGCCAGGGCGAGTCACTAAGTTTTGAGGTAATTTGCTATGCAGCAAAATATAACCAATAAGGAAGCTATGAACAGTATTTAAGTGATTGATATTGAGAGACAGAACTAAGACCAACAAAGGAAATTAAGAGAAATTCATGGAATTTCATGGAAGCTGTTTTTTGGTCTCGATGGGCATAATGGATTAAGAAGACGGATCAGTTCAGCACAAATTGCCAGTGTCTTCCTTGAATGGGAGGTGCTATCAACTGGGATGAACCTGGGTCAAAAGGAAGTTGAAGGGGATGCAGGGGTTGAAGGGAAGGCAATTAAGAAGGGCAACCAAAGATAAATTAACTTTTGAACATTTTGAATCCAAGATCTTATGAGAGATTTTGATGTGGTAAAAATGTCCACTAAGTAGTTAAAGCTTGTAAGACACACTTAAGTAGAGGTAAAATTTAAAAGGTATCCATAATTAGTTATTAATTAAAACCAAAAATGCAGATAGAATCTCAGAGAGAAATTGTAAGAGCTAAAAATAGGTTGAGTGATCTTTCTGTTCAGATTTAACACTTCTCTTTATTAGTACAGTTTATTTCTCCAAAAAAAAGCAAGTCTGGATAACTGGTACATCATAACATGTACACATTACAGAATAGTACATCATAGTATATTTAAGTGAATACCAAAACATCCATTTGCCCATTTGAACACAAGATCTTAATCTTTTAATTAGCAGATACTTCATTCCATTTTTATATAATGGAACGTTTTCAGCCCCTGAGGGTTGAGATTGTCCTAATGCTTAGCACAGTAGTGTACACCAATATATATTTATTGAAATGACAACTAAAAGTAAAAATTAATAGCTGTGATATGTCCATCATTCCCTGACCAGAGACTCGAAAACAAATTAATTAAAATTTCAAGAAAAGTTAGGGAGAAAAATCATTAAAGAGACTTACCGATCTGTTTGTAACACGCGGGTGAGATGTTCCATAGCTTGACTACCCACTTCCAAGCGATATTTCTGCACAAAAGAAAAATGTTAAAGAAACTAATATCCAACTTAATAGAATTAATAACTAATAATATGCTACAGACCTTAGATAATGATTTGAGAGCACGTACGGCATTTCTTCGATCATCGAGTAAAGTAGATGAAGCTACTCTGTCACAAAGTTTTTGAATCTGTCATAGAAAAATGAAATAGCATTAACAGAACAGAAAAAAAAAAAACAAAAGAAACATGAAGTTGTCCCCAAATTTATAACACCACATTTAAAAAAATCAACAAATGGGATGTCATGGAAGTAATCTTACATAAATATAAATAACTGAGTAATATTATAATCTCATTATGGAGAACAAACATTTTTCACAAAGACCTGAAAAATGAAATTGGTGGAAGAGAAGTCAAATAAAATGTCATGTAAATTGAGAAACCATTAGTAGAACCAGAGTTCTCTAAAAATGCTTTGAACAAAGAGGAGAGCATAATCCATTAGGGTTATGGTAGAAGATGGAAAGTTATTTTTAAAAACTTGTAAATGATAATTTTTACATCATAAATTCACCCTACATTTGAACAAATCAGAACTGTATATAAAATTTTTTTAGTTTTGAGTGTACTTCATAATCTACAAGGAAGGAAAATTTCTATTATAAAAGCTTTACAATAAATTTCTATTAATAAAAGCTTTACAATAAACTTCTATTATAAACTTCTGTTATAAAATTACAATATTTCTATTATAATTATAAAATCTATTATAAAATTTCTATTGTAAAAAGCTTTACAATAAATTTACAAGAATTAAAATTCAAATTAAATTTTAAAATAAACCTTGAGCATTATTTACAATAGGAAAAAACTGAAAAGAACTTAACTGTTCAGCAAAAGAAAAAATAAACTGTGGTACATTCTTTGATGGAATGCTATGCAGCTACTCAAAATAATTAACTGAACTGACATGAAAATATTATGATTTACTAAGTAGTGAAAAAAAGCAAATTGTAAAACTGTATGTAAATTGCAACTCTACTGAAGCAAAAGTACCAAACTGTGTGTGTATGTCAATTTTCATTAAAAAAAAAATTAGAGACAGACACATAGATCGATGGAACAGAATAGAGAGCCTAGAAATAAACCCACATCTTTATAGTCAGTTAATATTTGACAGAGAAAGCAAACATAGAATGGGCTTATAGGTAGTTTATTCAATAAATAGTGTTAGGAAAAGTGGACAGATACATGCAGAAAAACGAAACTAAACCGCTTTCTTATACCACACACAAGAATGAACTCAAAATGGATTAAAGACTTAAATGTTAAACACAAAATCATAAAAATCCTAGAAGAAAACATAGGCAGTAACATCTTGGACATTGCTCATAGAAATATTTTTTCTGATATATCTCCTCAGGCAATTAAACAAAAGAAAAAACAAACAAATGGAACTATATCAAACTAAAAGGTTTTTGTACAGTAAAGGAAACATTAATAAAATAAAAAGACAAGTCACTGAATGGGAGAACATATTTGCCAATACATCTGATAAGAAATTAATATCCAAAATTTATAAAGACCTTATAAAACTCAACACCCAAAAAACAAATAATCTAATTTAAAAATGGGCAAGAGCCTGAATAAACACTTCTCCAAAGAGAATATACAGATAGCCAATAGACATATGAAAAGATGCCCAATGTCACTCATCATCAGAGAAATGCAAATTAAAACCACAATGAGATATCACCTCACACCTGTCAGAATGGCTACCATCAATAAATCAACAAACAAGTGCTGGCAAGGTTGTGGAGAAAGGGGAACCCATTTGCACTGTTGGTGTGAATGCAGACTGGTACAGCCATTGTGGAAAGTAGTGTGGAGATACCTCAAAAAATTAAGAACGGATCTGCCTCTTGACCTGGCATACACACGTCTGGGAATATATCCCAAAAAACTGGAAACACTTATTCGAAAGAACATAAGCACCCCTGTGTTCATTGTAGCATTATTTACAACTGCCAAAATATGGAAGCAGTCCAAGTGTCCATCAGTAGGTGAGTGGATAAAGCTATGGGACATTTACACAGTGGAATGCTACTCGGCTGTAAACAAGGAGATACTTTTACCCTTTTCAACAGCATGGATGGACCTGGAGAACAATATGCTAAGTGAAATGAGCCAGTCAGAGAAGGACAAATACCGTATGATTTCACTCATATGTGGAACCTATGAAAAAACTGAATTAACAAGCAAAATATAGGCGGACTCATAGATACAGAGCAAGCTAACAGCTCTGGTGGTGGAGGTTAGGGGGACGTGGGATAGAGCAAAGAAGGAAAAGGACTCATGGACATGAACAACCGTGTGGTGTTTGCTTGGGGGGTTGCGGGGGTGGAGGTGGAAGATGGGTACAGGGGGTAAGTGGTAACGGAAAAAAATACAATGAAGCTTTAAAAAACAATCAGTCAATACATTAAAATTCAAAAAATTTGGAAATTTAAAACTATAAAACTTCTAGAAGCAAGCATAGGAGAAAATCTTTATGACCTTTAGTTAGGCAATTATTTCTCAGGTATATATTGAGAAAACAATCCATGAGAAAAAAAAATAATAAATTGAACTTTATCACTTCTGCTCTTAAAAAGATACTGTCAAGAGAATGAAAAGCCACAGACTGGATGAAAATACCCGGAAAACATCTGAGAAAGAACAGTTTTTAAAACCACTACACTCAGGTCCTTTGTAGTGCTAACACTCTGTTACTATTTTATTGGAGGTTATTATTCATTCTTTAATGACAGTTCTTCCTAAGATTCTATACATTAGATTTTGGCATATCACTCAAATTTTTGCACCGAATATATCTGAATTAATAGTATTTTCCAAATTATGTTCTGCAGATTTCTAGTGTCCCAGAAGATAATACATTTTTCTATGACCACAGAAGCAGTGGGAAACACAAGAGTATACAAAATTAAATAGGTTTCTGCACTGCAGGATTTCTAAATCTTTACTACACTGATTTGCATTTATTCATACAGCAGATACAGTATGATGACCAAGCTTAGCTTTATTTTATTCATTCTAACTGCTCTCTTTTAGAGATTATTCTTATCTTAAATTGTATTTACTTTCATAATAATTATACTGACTTTCCAAGTTGGAAATAATACAACTTTCTCTTTATGAAATAATGGGTTTGTAATTTTCCTAGTATAATTTTTTTTTTTTACCATTAGAAAAACTACATAACTATCTTTTGCAAATATAAACCTTGTTACCCAGGTTTAAAAATTTCTTAAGCCAAAACAGTTCTCCTAATAAGCACGATTGTAATTTCCTCTATTTGGGTCTTATACACCTTTAATTTTTTTTCTAGGTAGTTTGTAACTGACTGGTTGCCTTCTGTATGTGCCCTGACCGGGGACTGAACCTGCAACTCAGGCCACGTGCACTGACCAGGAATCAAACCAGAGACTTCTAGGTTTGCAGGAAAACACCCAACCAACTGAGCCACACTGGCTAGGGCAGGGTTTGCTTTGTTTTTATTGTCAGTCATTTCTTTTGAAAACTAACATTTCCACATTGTTCGTTTTATATTAAAATTTTTTAAAAATAAAATTTAAAATTTAGTTACTGCATTGAGAGAGAGAGCGAGGGTGAGAGAAAGAGATAACCATTAATTTGTTGTTCCACTTATTCATGCGTTCATTGGTTAATTCTTGTATGTGACCTGACCAGGGATCAAACCTGCAAGCTTGGTGTACTCACGCTGAGGTGTCCAACCTGTGGGCCGCATGCAGCCCAGGATAGCTGTAAAAGCGGCCCAACACAAAATCATAAATTTACTGAAAACATTATGAATTTTTTTGTGATTATGTGTCACAGTGTATTTAATGTGTGGCTCAAGACAACTCTTCTTCCAGTGTGGCACAGAGACGCCAAAAGTTTGGATACCCCTGGATCAGGAAGATGCTCTAACCAACTGCGCTGCACAGCCAGGGTAGCACTGTTAGTTTTTTTTTTAAAAAAGCTTTGAAATATACACAAAGATGGTAATCTCAGTTATTATGAAGATAAATAAAATAGCAACAAAGATATTTTTATCTAACAGACTCAAAAAATTAAAATTAAAATAGTAGTACATAGGAAATGATTCCATTTTTATAAAATAAAAATCAGGCAAAAGTAATCTATGCCATTAGAAGTCAGGATAGTGATTATTCATGGGGGTTGGCAGTGACTGAACGAAGCGCAACTAGGACTTCAATGGTGCTAGCAATGTTGTTCTGTTCCTTGATCTGGATGATGGTTATCTGGGTATGTTCAGGTTAAGGTTCACACGTATGACATATGTACATTTCTATACATTTCAATAAAATTTTTATAATTGCCCTGGCTGGTGTGGCTCAGTGGGTTGAACATTGGCCTATGAACTGAAAGGCTGCCAGTTCGAAGACCAATCAGGGCACATGCCTGGGCTGCAGGCCAGGTACCTGGTTAGGGGCGTGTGAGAGGCAACCAACCTATCAGTGTTTCTCTCCTTTCCTTCCCCTCTCACTGAAAATAAGTAAATACAATCTTTTAATTAATAAGTAAATTAATTAAATAATCTTCAAAAATTTTATAATAGAACTACCAAGGACAAAGATAGAAATTAATCAACCTGCTTATATTCTCTCAGAAGGAAGGTAACCTAAAAAAGTGGCAATTTGACAAAAATATTACAACTTAAAATGTTCATACCCATTCAGCCAGGCATTCCTACTTCTGGGAATTTATCCTTTAAAAATATGCCCACAACTACATCATATTATGTACAAGAGTATTCTTTGTAGCAACATTTTTAATAGCTAAAAAGGAACTCTGCCTTCTACCCTCTAAGGATATAATAAGTCTGCTATATGGAAGAAGGTCCTAACTTGACTGTGCCGGCACCCTGACCTCAGATTTCCAGCCTCCAGAATTGTGAGCAAGAAATTTCTAATATTTGTTTAATTAAAAAATTTAAAGGTTAATCTAGCAGTCAGAGAGCAGTGAACTTACACATGGTACACATACAGGATGGGGCAAAAGTAGGTATACAATTGTTTTTATTTAAAAAATACAATAATTAGTAAATAATACAAGAATAAACTGTTTCATGTACTCACAACAGTAAACCTGCTTTTGTCCCACCCTGTACACTATACAGCTGATTGAGTTTAATGAAGCAGATCCATATACACTAACAAGAAAAGATGTTCAAGATATATTCACTGAAAAAAGAAAACTATAAATACTATGCTTAACATAAACTCATTTTGGTTTAAAACTATATTAATAACAACCCATTAAAATATATATTGAAAAAATTAAGATCATGCACCATACTGCCCTGGCTGGTGTGGCTCAGTGGACTGAGTGCTGACCTGCAAATCAAAGGACTTCCAGTTTAATTCTGGGTGGGGACACATGCTGGGGTTGCAGGCCAGGTCCTCAGTGGGTGGCATGTGAGAGGCAACCACACACTGATGTTTCTCTC
This sequence comes from Carollia perspicillata, assembly GCA_004027735.1. NCBI lineage: Eukaryota > Metazoa > Chordata > Mammalia > Chiroptera > Phyllostomidae > Carollia > Carollia perspicillata. The sequence continues at coordinate 24,428 of PVKM010010543.1, read as the reverse complement.
CCTATCTTTTTCCCTCCCTTCCCCTCTCTCTAAAAATAAATAAATAAAATCTTAAAAAAAAAAAAGACTATGCACCATACTATCTTTTAGGGGATAGCTGGAAATGTTCATTTTCTATATTACTTCTGCTTGAATTATGATAATACTAGTATTACATTTATAACCAGAAAAGAGCAATAATGAAATAAAGTGAAATGGTTTATGTTTTATTAGAATCTCTATGATAATTTCATGACTGACTTAATTAATTAATTAATTAATTAATTAATTAATTGTAAAACCTTTTATTTGGGCTTAGTTTCATGGTAGAGTATAGGACTGAGAACCCACTGGAAGTTAAAATTCAAGTTATTTCTACCCGTGAGAATATTAGTAGAGTGTCAAAGCTAGATACAGTGTTAGTTTTAAGTATAATTGTGAACAGGTTCTGTATTGTTATTTTTTTGTCTGCAAATATCTTTTTCTAAAAATATGTATTGTTTAGTTATAGTTGTCCCACCTTTTCCCCCATTGCTCACCCCTGCCCCCACTCCCAAAGATGCTATTTTCACTCCATTGATCAAAACAACATAAAATAAGCTCTTCATTGATAAAAATAAACTACTATAATAAAAATATTTTCAATTGGCTCCTTGTTACTTATAGGATAAAGCACACATTTTTAAGACTGTAATCCAGTTATTACTCGAACATATTGACTACACATGTATCTTTGTTCTTGTGCTACCCAAAATAGAGCTATGGTCTCTGGCCATAGGAGCTTGCACAGGCAAAGACAAGCATTTCCTTTTATAATAATTTAAAATGCCTGTTGTTTCTGGGAATGATGATTGATCACAATTTTTTTTAAGTGCACAATGTACCTTCCCTTCCCTGGCCGGTGTGGCTTAGCTGGTTGAAGTGTCATCCTGCAAACTGAAAGCTCGTTGGTTCGATTCCCAGTCAGGACACATGCCTAGGTTGTGGGTTTGAACCCAACCAGGGACTGATTGATGTTTCTCTCTCACATGGATGTTTCTCTCCCCTCTCTCTCTCCTTCCTTTCTCAAATCAATAAGCATGTCCTTGGGTGAGGATCAAAAAAAAAAAAGTATCTTAAATATATTAAAATTAATCATGATTTAAAGTATACTATTTATACTTACAGAAATAAAATCCATTCATTCTCAAGTCTGGATATATATTGACACTATTTTTAGAAATATAAATATGCATTTTATCTATTAAACTTGGGTGTTATTGCAAGTACATATTCTTCCCAACTGGGGGTTTTCATCAGAACTTTTTCTCTAGTGACTTCGAACAACTAAACTCAAATCAGTCAACCATACTGGAAACCAACGAGAGTCAAAATTGAATACAATTTACTTATCCAGAATTATGACTGAGCTATTTCAGACACTTTCTGTCAGGTACCAAAATGGTCTTTTTATTTTAGTGATATCTGATAGTAACCTAAAACTAATTACAAGCTTCTCTGTCTTCTTAAACAAAGAACTGAATTTTATAAGCTTTCTTGGATTTAAACCTAAGTCCTCGCCAATATCATATATAGGGATATTTTAGGTGTTAAATGAAGTGATGAATATAAAACTTTCTGAATAGTACCTGGTACCTACAAATACTCAAATATTAATGAACTTTGTTATTACCAAGATTCTTATGACTTTTTTGTATCATTCTTCTATTAGGTTGTGGCTGTCATTTCCATCATTTATGTTTCTGACAGGTTATTTAAATTTTGAAGATTTTGATTTGTTACTAAGAAATATGAGAATGAAGCAAGATAGTAATATGGCTACAACCAAAAATTACTTGGGTTTCAAATTAAGATTGAGTACATAAATTTGGCAACTTCTGCTTTGCTATTTGAAAGCCTTACTACCTCCTGATATTTCTGATGGTTGAAGCTTCTGAATAAGTGATCTCTCCATAATAAAGTGCTATGTTGCTACTCTTTACAGACAATTGAAGCCAAATGTAAGAAAAACATATTATACACATTCCAAACATTACAAAGACTTAGTGTTTAGGCCAAACACAGGTCTATATTTTTCAGTTGGTATTTAATGAGAAAGAATTTTGGGGCACATGGTATGTTTTAACTTATATTCAGAAATTGTAGATCTCAAGACCATTATTTTATTTACTCCTTACTTGAAAAACCAACTCAGTGTAGTACAGTTGCACCTCTTTTTCCATTCTCTCTTCCTTTTAGTGATTAGAACCGTACATGTTTTAGCTGGCACATGGCTGTCCACCTAGACTACCTTCCAAGCTTTCCTTACATGTAGGCAGTGACTTCCAGGTCATGTTCTTAGAAGGAAGCTAATGGTTCTTCATTCCTCTTCCTCATTCCCTCAGCCCGAGCCTGAATCTGGTTCAATGAGGTATCTTTAACAACTGAATTTGCATAGGGATGGCAGAGCAACATACAAAGCAGCACCTAGGTGCCTGGACTCCGCTGAAAGCAGAACTACCCTCCTCTAGGGATAGCCTTCCAATTGGCCGTTTAGTGGAGAAAGCCTGACTTTTGCCTTGGTTAGACCTCTGTTTTTTGGCCTCAGTTCCAGCAGCTAACCCAGCATCTAAACTAATAAACTAATTTTACAGAAGACAAAATTAGGCTCAGAAATAAGCAATGAGGGAGGCACGCTGTGTGGAGGGTGGTGAAGGGGGAAAAATGGGACAATTGTAATAGCATAAACAACAAAACATTTTTTGAAAAAAAGAAGAAATAAGAAATGAACCAAAAAACGCACTGCCTATTTGGTGGCACAATTCAGATTTGAACTGGTCTTCAGATCTATCACTCCAAAGCCCACACTTTTTCTACTATCCTACATGGCTTCCCATGCAGAGAAATGCTGGTCCTCATGAGTACCTGCCGCAAACTACACAGGGACTGCAAAATATTTTTGGTAAGTAGGGGAACACAGTAATGCAGTATTTAAAATAATTTTTAAGCCAACATTTCAAAATCTAAAGATTTCACATAAAGATTTCCACCGTTTGTTGAAAAAAAAATCAGCCTGATAAGTAATAGCTCACCCTGTATTTCATAGTTTAAGAAGACATCAATTATGAGATCCACCATTTTTTAATGTATCACCAAAAACAAAGAAACAGTGCCAATTATAATGACAAGATACAACCTGATTTTAGAGATCTTTAAATGCAAATGTGCATCTAAGAATCATTAAAATCTGGAATATATAGCACTTATTATGTGCCAGCTGTGTTCAGAAGTTCATTATATTTTTAATTATATTAATCTTCAAAAAAACCCCTATTTGATATACAACACTATTTTACTATCTGCATTTTCGATCTGAGAAACGGTAACAGTGGGGGATCTGTCCAAGTTCACAAAACTAGTAAACAGTGGGATGGCATTCAAATCCAAGCAGGTTGAGTGCTTAATCACTTGGTTAAATTTTATCTCTAGGCCTACATTCCTGGAGGCAACAACTGGCTGGCTTTGAGCACTAGCTACACTCTCAAGTCAGGATATGCAGGCTCCAGTTTCATCCCAGACCTCTGCTCTCTTCTCTAATCCAACCTGCTTCATTGAACAATGATGTTATCCAAATGACAGTGTTAAAATTTGAGTCTGTGACTCTTGCATTAAGCAACAGAATATTATATACTAACAAAAAGCGGGTTTAAAGAGAAAAAGGTATTTTTGAGTAAAATTTAATCCAGAGTTAGTTTTATTTAGAGGGACCAGAAAAGGATAACAAGGAAAAAACTCAAGAGACAGCAGTTCTTCAACTAGCCCTGGCCGGGTCGCTCAGTTGGAGTGTTGTCCTGTACACCAAAAGGTTGTGGGGTCGATCCCCAGCTACAGCGCATGTGGGAGGCAACAGATCAGTGTTTCTCTCTCACCTCAATGTTCCCCCCCACCACCCAACTTCCTCTCTCTAAAATCAATAAACAGCCCTGGCTGGTGTAGCTCAGTGGATTGAGTGCGGGCTGTGAACCAAAGGGTCGATAGTTCAATTCCCAGTTAGGGCACATGCCTGAGTTGTAGGTCAGGTCCCCAGTGGGGGCGATGTGAGAGGCAACCACACATTGATGTTTCTCTCCCTCTCTTTCTCCTTCCCTTCCCCTCTCTAAAAATAAATTAAAAAAATAAAATCAATAAACATATACTCAGGTAAGGATTAAAAAAGAAAAAAAGATAGCAGTTCTTCAACCAACTCATATTATACTAACTAGGTATAAAGTGCTGTGAGAGATAAAGACAATGATGAATTAGTCATAGAACCTTTTATAAAAATGCTTTTACAGTCTATTAGAAGACATTATAATGAACAAAAATAACAAAAAATCTGGTATTTTAAACAATTTCTAATAAAGTAGTTCCATGTTTAACATGCAAAGTTCTCTAAGAGATATCAATCAACGAAAAAGAAAAGCTATAGAATACCATAAACACTATATCATTTATGAAAAAAGGGATAAATATCCTCATACAAATATGTAATTCTATATTGCGCCAATGTATGATTATGCATAAAGGTCTGAAAAGATTTATACCCAACTGAGAATAGTGGTTATTTTTTGAAAAGGAACTGAAATTGGAAATGGTAGTCAAAGGGACTTAAACTTTACTAGTATGACCTGCTACTTTGTATAATTAAAAAAATAAAGTCTTATTAATCAAATAATGGGCATAACATTATGTGCAGGTGATTATGTATCAAAACTCTTCTTTGTTTTCAGTAATTCCCATACAAGATTTATAATTCTACTTATCAAGAAAAATATGAAAAGGGCAAATAACCCCACTAACAACTAGTAAAGCGTAATTCATAATCAAAATTACAACCTAATAACATGACTTTAATGTTTGTTTGATCTGCTACCCAACGGTGCCACTTATTATTTTAGTAAGTGATACACAGCTGGGGGTGGGAGGTATTAGGGGACTAAATGGTAGTGGGGAAAAAATACAATGGAGATTCAATTTGTTAAAAAAGTGACACACAAAGGAAACCAAAAGGAAGCAAAGGGAATAAGAAAGACTAGGAAAGCAAAAAGTGAGATGAGGAATGTGAAAGTGAAAAAAATCACTGAAAAGTAAAAAGGAAAAAAGAGAAGGTTCTGTAAAACTAGAATGCTGAAAAAGTATTTAAAATTTAACTGACACTGCCCTGATTGGAGTGGCTTGGTTGATGGGGCATCGTCTGACAAAGCGAAAGGTTGCTGGTTGGATTTCCAGTCAGGCCATACAGTTGGATAACTCTTCTGGACCCTGGTAGGGCACTTAGGAAAGGCAACTGATCGATGTTTCTCTCTCATATCAATGTTTCTCTGTCTCTCTCTCTTCCACCCTTCCCAAGCTCACTCTAAAAATAAGTAGAATCTTTAAAAAAAATTTAACAGGCACTGACATATAGAAGTGATGAAACACAAATCATTATTCTCTGACATTTATTGCAAGACAGTTGAGAGAGAAAACACATACCAGTTATGACACTGGTATAAAATGTGCTTGACAAAACCAAAACTATGTCTAAATTTAAATGCACACTCAATTTTTATTAAAAGAAAGTACAGCTGTCTATATTGGCTTTTTAAGCCAGCTGATCAAAGTCTGATCCAAAAAGAGATGCCCGAACAGCATGTTAACTCTGCATACTTTTGTGTACTTTAGCCAACTTTTCATGCCTCAGGATACAACTTGCCAAGGGAAAACTTCCCTATGATTTACCATCAAATGTAGTTAACACCTGTCTTGGGATTTTCAAAATACTAGCTTTTAAAAAGGCATAAGTTGGAAGGTAGATGGAAAATTAAGCCTAAGCCTGTGCAAGCATTCAAAAAAATGAATAGCACTTTTATTATAATTAGTAAAAATAATTTGCACCCAGCAAAGTATGTCAAGAGTTAGGAGGCTCAAATCATCAGTGCCTTTTTCTACCTAAATTAAAAAAGAGAAATAAAATTTGAAAGTTTTTGACTTTAAACTGTGAACAGTTTGATGTGGATGAAAATGGTTTTGAAATCTGATACAAAAAGTATGTTGTTCTATTCACTATGGCAAGATCAAAGTGTTCCAGTCTCAGTTCTGCAATACTGTGCAAGTTGTTTTGGTGCTCTGGGCTTCAGTCCGCTCACTTGCAAACTGAGGGAGGTTCAACTTCCAAGAGCTGCAAAGGGCCTTCCAGCTTTAAAATCCTATACCCAATTTTACGCCACCTTCCAACTGTAACAAAAAAAGTATTCTTCCCCAAAAGACATATAATAAAAAGTATGCTTTACTGAGCACACACTAAGTGTCAGGCTCTATTTCTTATTTCACTTAGTCCTCGTTATACCCATAAGAGCAGGCATTTTCCTTCTTTTACATATAGGGTATTGGCCATCTTTTACCTGTCCAATCCAGTTAGGGGTGGAAGACAAGAATTCAAATCAAGGTCTACCTCCAAAGCAAGTTGTAGTAAACCACACTTTAAAAGTCAGTGCCCCAAACTAAAGCAAATATCACAGAAAGAAAAAAGACAAGCTGAAGAGGTGGGTGGTGACTGTGACTATGGTAATGCAGACAGGCATGATCTTCTAACAGGGGAGCTCAAGCTCAGTTGCCTTGTAGCCATGTGGGAACCAAGAGAAGCCAAATATCAGTTGCACATTAGTGTGGGAAATCTCCTGATTTTCAAATGAAGGAAAAAAAGATTCACTGTCTTTAAACTTCTGCTTTAAACAGTTCTAACCCAGATCTGTGAGGTTGCTTTTAATATTATATAAATTTACAAAATTCCCAGATGACTTTTATACTGTGGGCACCAGGAATAAAGCCTAGGCTGTGAATAAAGCAAACCTTGGTTGAACCCTGGTTCTATTACTAGCAGTGTGACCTTGGCCAAGTTAATTCACCTCTCTCAACCTCAATTTTTCATTTGTAAAGTGAGGTTTCTATCACCTATCTGACAGGGTGGTTAGGGATTAAAGGAAAATGTGGATTTAAGAATTCAGCACAGTTCCCAGCACAAGGTCAGAGCTTGGCAATTAAAGTTATTATTACCCTTCAGGATCCCAGTATCACAGAACATGGTATTTATTTTCATAGATATTCCAGTTACATGTAAGAATACTACCCAAAGTTTGCCTTTAAAATGTCATACTTTGTCACTTTTCAACTAACATAAAATGTTTATTTTTGAAAAGTCATACACACCTACTTCTAACAGACACTAACCAAAAGTCACAAAATTTATCGTAAACCCAAAATTGAACCATCTATCAGACTATTTTCAGTGGTTAAGAATTTTTCTAACGTGATGCCGAAAATCCTGTTACCACGAATTCAGATTCTAAATGGGGCGAGTGGAAGGGAAAGCAGGGGATGTGTCCTGCAAAGCAGTCTGAGAGCTAAAGGTCCCTGCAACGTCAAAGTAGTTCCCAAATGTCATATATTTGCGTAAGCCCATAAAACGGGGATCCGAACTGATAACACCTGCCAGAAGACCATCCTCCAGTTGATGGGACAGGAGCAGGTGGCTCTGTGCCCTAAACTATCTTTTTATTCTTAGCCACACGCTCTCCTTAACAGCTGGGTTTTAAACCCAGTCTTCCCCAATGCCCCATTCCAGACGGCGAGAGAGGGAGCAGGACTTCAGGCTCTTCTCCGCCAGTGGAGACACTCGCAAAAGAGAAGGGAGAGGCCCGTGGCCTCCAGGGGCTTGGGAGACTGGTCAGGCCACCTCTGCCCTTTTCAACCCCTTCCCCGGAGGTACCATCCACAGACCACCCTCCTTGCGAGGCCTGCGGAACTTGGGGACGCGGCTGCAGTCAGCAGGGCCGAGCCGCCGCTGTGGGGACTGTGCTGGGGGCGCAAGGAAATAACTCGGGGGTCTTAGGAGAAAAAGGGAGGCAAAGGGAGAGGCAGCAAGTGGCCCCACGGTGGGTCGCGGGTATCCTCCGTCCCCCTTCCTGCCTGGACCCTTCCCAAGTCCCGGACCGGCCGCTCCTCTCACCGTCTCGGCTTCTGTGTGTTGTGGTCCGGCACTCTGACCCCCCATTACCCCGCGGAGGAAATTCATCTTGTCGTTGCGCGACTGGCTCTACCAGCCCCTTCGGAAAAGAAAGAATAACTTCCCCTGCCCTCCGCAGGGACTGACCCTCGATCGTGCACTTCACACTCGGCGGCCGCCGTCACCACCACCTCCTACTCGGCGGCGGCTCCGGCCCCCTAAGCCCGGAAACACTAGCCGTCGAGATGCGCACGCGCGAATACGTGGCATTACGTGGCGGCTCGAAGGGCGAAGGTAAAGGGAGCAAGCAGAAGAGAGGAGGCCCTTGCCCGGGTTCGCCCAAGCCCCGCCCAATGCTCAGGCACCTCCTCCTTCCGCAGAGACACGCCTCCTACTCCCGTCCCTCGCAGAAGGCTTTCGCTGACCCTAATCACCCACGTGGTCGAAGCCCAGCCCTGCAGGCTAGAAAGAATCGGGGTAGTGTGTGTGTTTTGGCTCGCCGGCTGTTCGGTTGTCGCTGAGCAGGACTTTCTGCAACCTGTCAAATCTCGGGTCGTATTTTGTTGAGTCGAAAGTGAAATTTTCCTTCGGCCGACGTGACAGGTAAGGAATCCCAGCCGCTGGGAGGGTTCACTTGGTTTTGCTTAGCACTAGGAGCGTGTGGCCTTCGGGTCCCCCTAAATTGTATTTCTTTACGGGGCTTTGTTTGGCGATAAAAAGGATGCTAGAGCCCCCTCATTCCACTGCCACAGGGGGGCGCACTTCTCAGATCTTGCTCTTCAATCCCGCTGAAAGGAATTTCTAGATCTAAACACCAGGTACACTGCTATTTCCAAGTGGTGTGAGGAGGAAACCAATAGAACTCTGCATTTAGCTTACTACAGAAAATACACTGATCTGCAGTGTTAGTTTGACAGCAAATAGCATAATGTTTTGTTATTAACTCTCAACCTCTGCATTTCAGTGGTTTTTTAGCATGAAAAATGTATTTTCAAATGGTATGACTTGTTCCTTTCAAAATGAGATTACCGAGTACAGGTTTCTGGAGTAGCCTTGTAGATTTCTTGAGCATAAAAAGCACAGGGTCTAGTTAGCCAACTGATTCATGTGCCTCTTCACTAGGATGCCTCACAGGTTTCAGATTCCCCAGCTTCCCTTAAAGAAAAAAATCATTATGCTTCCTGTGCCCTGCCACGATCAATAGTACCACTAGCCAAATAATTGCCTAAGCTAGGAGAAACCTGGGAAGGCAAACTCTGGATTTCACCCCCACCTGTCTAGTTCTATCATGCGTATAGAATACAGTATAGAATACAGTATTCCTGCAATACGTCCCATCCTCTCTGCCTCTGAGATAGTTTATGTTGTCATCATTTTTCACCAAGATTATGGCAATAGCTTCCTAACTAGTTTGTCATTATTAAAGCCCTGACTTCCCTAGCAGTGACAAACATCTGTTCATGACAGTCCTCATATATAAAATCCTCCCGTGGTTGCCCATTCTCTTCGTAATAAAATCCAAACCCCTTAGTTTGGTATACAGGCCTGTTATGTTCCAGCTCCTGCTTATCCTTATAGCTCCTGCCTTCCTCACATATTCTGGGTATATGCCCTTCCCCTTTCTCCTCTTCATCCAGGAAACTTCTGCCGAAGACTTAACTCTGGCATCTTCGATAATTTTCCCTGAAATCTGTATATTGCACTTTGCAATTGTTAATATGTGGTAAAGTCAATAAATGCTTATATTAAGGGCAAGATTATGTTATTTATTATTGTATCTGTGGTTTAGCACTATCTCATAAGAGGTGGTATTGATGGATAAATGAAGAAAACATTAAAGGATATATGAATATTATGCTGAGGAGGAGGGTCCTTTTTTCATCTGTAAGGTAGGATTGTAGATATCACATATCACAAAGGCTATGGTAAAAGTTCCTTTTATAGTGTCAAGGTGTTAAGCCTGGATGACTTGGGTAATGGTGGAGGTCATATTGCCAAAAATACTGTGCACTAAACATTGTCCACTGCTTTAAAACTAGACACTTGACATTTTGCATCAGACATTTTCCATGGGGGCATTTTGTTGCATCCTAAAAAAAGTAAACAACCAATGCTCAGCTTTTTTATTATCAAGTAGCAGATGCAAACAACTTCACCCAATCCCTAAGCCACATCCCTCCTTGAGCCTCTCCTCACCTCTTCCCCATGCCCTACTCTATCCCATCATCAGGGATAAAGCTCTCAGATGGAGTGGGGCTCATTGGATGTCTGCTACATGTATTATTTGGTAATAAAAAGCAGTGCTTTTACATTTTAGCAAAATTGTTTAAGGGCACTGACCTTTTCAAAATGTCCTGCTTTGTTTTAAGGTTTGGTGAGTATAGTCGGTCACAGTGAGTTTTCCCTTCATTTGACCTCTTTTCGTCCTGAACAGTATCACTGGGCAGGAAGGACTGGGCAGGAGGGATGGACATTTGGATGCAGAGGAGATGAGGGTGGAGCCCTCATCTCTCCCCCAGACTTCTTCCTGACCTCTCAGTCTTACCTTTCTCCCTATGTTTGGGAAAGGCTGGAGCTGCCCGCTACTTCTAGGCTCAAGAGGAGGAAGAGATTGTACAGTGGCTAATTTGTCCCTCATTTGGGGTCTGAAAGGGGAGCAGAGTCATCATCACTATGGAGCAGCCATGAAATGGATTCCTTATTTAAGAGAAAGGGACATGTGAATTCACTTCCACTGATTTTATAGAGAAAAGTCAGGGCCCATGTCCTGTTTCTGTTTGTACTCTTTAATCATCTAGCATAATTCCTTTATTATGATAGATGGTTACTGTAGATGCTTAAATCAAGGGAAAAAATTGTTACTGCCTGACTTACACTGTTATACTTCTGACTTTCATAAATCTAAACACTTAGGATAAGAATGCCATGAATCATTAAAAAACACATAATCCAAAATTTTAACTTTGGTAAATAAAAATGATTTTTCTTTTCCTAAAGCAAACCTGACAACAGAGCAACTAACAAAAGTCATTGGTTTTAAATTCATTTTTTAAATTGTTTCCTTACTATCTCATAGTTCAGTGGCCCATTTCCCCCATCCTTTCTTATTTTTTAGTAACAAACTCAAAATAACAATGGCAAGATTTCATTTTTTTTGAAGATTTTTTATTTATTTATCTCTAGAGGGGAAGGGAAGGAGAGAGGGAGAGAAATATCAATGTATGGTTGCCTCTCGTGCGTCCCCTGCTGGGAACTGGCCTGCAACCCAGGCATGTGCCCTGACTGGGAATCGAACCTTAGTTGTTTGGTTCGCAGGCCCTGCACTCAATCCACTGAGCTACTCCAGCCAGGGCAAGATGTCATTTTTATGGCTAAATTATGTTCCATTATATATATACATCACTTCTTTATCCATTCATCTATTGATGGACAATTAGGTTGCTCCTGTACCTGTTGTAAATAATGTGCTATGAACATATGGATGCATAGTTGTGTGTCTTTTCAAAATAGTGTTTTGTATTTCTTCAGATCAATACCCAGAAGTGGAATTCCTGGGTCCTTCTTTGTCTCTTATTATAGCTTTTTTTTTTTAATAAAAGGCTTTTTATTCCATGTTCATCTATGTAATTTCTCCCAAAATCTAGTAGGCTTCTTAGCTCTGATTGAAATTAGTTCCATGTGCTAGTAGCGATACTCAAAGTTTATCTTACATGTAATTTTCAGCCTGATTTGTTTTGTTTATAGCCTTTGTTTTAAAGTATATTTTGTCTGGTATAAGTATTTGTTACACAGGCTTTTTTTTCTTCATTTCATTTTCAGGAAGCATCTTTTTTCATCCCTTTACTTTCACTATGTCTGTGTCTTTTTATCTGAAGTGAGTCTCTTACAAATACCCACATACAGGTTTTTAAAGACTAGTTACTAGGAAATCGGTGTCCAAAACTGTTGTTGATACAGTTACGCATTACTGTCCTTTAAGTGAACAACACATTGCAAAATAAGTCAATAATGATGACGCAGCAATTGAAATTCATAACCAATCAATAATAACATTGAACACATATTTGTGCTTCATAAATGCTAGTCTCTATTTATTCCAAGTACTTTACATAAAATAATTTATTTAATCCTCACAACAACCTTATAAGATAGGGAATGTTCTCAGTTCCATTATGCAGGTGGCGAAAAAGGCACTCAGAGTAACATGGCCAGTGTCATATAGTTAGGAAGTAGCAGAGCTGTGTCATAAATTGGCAGTTTGACTCCAAAGTCTTTATTCTTTTGTGCTTTTTTGTCTAACCTCTCTAGCCCTTTGGAGATCGCAGCTGATCTGAGGTACAAACAAACTCTTTTCTTAAATATTGCTACATATTTTGGGTGCATAGGTTCAAGGTCATGACTAGATGCATGTTTGTGCGTGAGTAATGTTAAGCCATAATGTTTAAGCCGTGATTTTGGTTATAACACATGACATAATAGAATATTAAAACCAAAGTAGGGAGTTGACACTGTGAACCAAATGACAGGCACAAATAATGTGGCCAGGAACACCAGAAGATGGCCTGTGTTTATATTCTACACAATTTTGAATATTGCAGGAGTAAATGCTCAGACTGTTTATATGCTGAACAGCAATATGAAATAAGGCACAGAATATTTATTAGAAACCTTGTAACGCAGTTCGTGTCAGAACAAACAAAATGGTGTTTAGAAATCTCGACAGATGTGTATAAGCCTTTACACCTGATACTTCATCAATTTCAAAAACAAATTGAAGGAAATTTTAATGACATAATACAGCTCCCTCGACAAGCAGAAAAAGAAAAGGATGTGTTAGGTACTATGCATCCAAAATGAGTCACTTATCAAAATATTTTTGCTAGTGTTGTGAAAAGTATTTATGCCTTGAGCATAGCAAGATTGTTTGTGATGATTTTTACAAACGTTTTGCAAAACCAACCATTGAAGAGCCTGACTAATTAAGAATTAAAGACTTTTTTGGTCCTGGCTGGTGTGGCTCAATGGATTGAGCACCGGCTGTGAACCAAAGGGTCACTGGTTCAATTCCCAGTTGGGGCACATGCCTGGGTTGCAGACCAGGTTCCCAGTGGGGGCCATGTGAGAGGCAACCACACATTGACATTTCTCTCCATCTCTTTCTCCCTCCCTTCCCCTCTTTCTAAATAAATACATAAAATCTTCAAAACATAAATAAAATAAATAAATAAATACACTTCAAGTTTTATAAAATGTGAAAAAATGTTCATTGTAAGATTAATGGAATATAGTGTATGTTTTACTTCTTTCTTGTTTATTGTCTCTTTCTCCACCACTACCAGAATGTAAACCCACAAGGGCAGAGATTTTAGTCCTTTTGTAAATTGCTTTATCTTCAGGGCTTGGCACAGTATGTGACACGTAGTAAGCACTTGGTAACTTTAGTGGATGAATGAATTCCCCAAAGGAGGAAATTCTCACATTTGACTGTGCACATGGGAACAGAAAATCTGCAATGTTGCTAAAGCATCGCATGGCAGCCAGACTTCCCAAATTGAGGTTGAGTTAGGCTCCTCAGAAAATGTTATTACCTACTTTTAGTTTATGAATATGTTGTTGGTCTTCTCTGATCATCTTAGTAATTAATATTTGGTCATATGTAAAGATAAATAACTGTGCAAGAAAGGACTTACATTTTTAGGATCAGATTACCACCCATTGGGAGAGCCATCTCAACCCTCCAGGGGGCAACTCACCTTGGTTTGAAAGTCATTACACTTATGCAGTGGTTCTTTCCTCTTCCTCCTCCTTATTTATTTATTTTTAGAGAGAGAGGAAAGAAGAGAGGAAGAGAAACATCAATGTGTGCTTGCCTCTTGTGTGCCCCCAACTGGAGCCCCGGCTGCAACCCAGGCATGTGCCCCAACTGGGAATTGAACCAGTGACCTTTTGGTTCACAGGCCAACACTCAATCCACTGAGCCACACCAGCCAGGGCCTCCTCTTTCTTTTTAAGACAGCTTAAAATAAAAAGTACAAAAGGGTAAATAGCAAAGAGTCTGCCGTCTGTTCCTTGGCACCAAGGCAATCAATGTAAACTATTCTTGTTTATTTTTCCAGACATACACAGATGCATATATAATCTCTCGGGGGAAAAAAGCAAAGAAATGTAGCACATTGCACACATAGTTCTACACCTTATTTTTTTTTTAAAGATTTTATTTATTTTTAGAGAGAGGAGAAGGGAGGGGGAAAGAGAGGAAGAGAAACATCAGTGTGTGGTTGCCTCTTGCGTATCCCCAACCAGGGACCTGGCCCACAACCCAGGCATGTGCCCTGACTGGGAATCAAACCTGTAACCCTTTGGTTTACAGGCCTGCCCTCAATCCATTGAGCTACACTAGCAAGGGCTACACCTTACTTTTTTCTGTTTAATATATCTTGAAAATTGTACCATACAAAAAGTGCTATTTCTTGTTGTGTTCCATGAAGTACTTTTCATTTTTTTAAATTGACTTCATTAGGTTGACACCGGTTAACAAAATTATACAGGTTTTAGGTGCACGATTCTACAACACATCACCTGTACACTGTATTGTGTGTTCACCATCCAAGTCGAGTCTCCATCCATCACCATTTTTCCCAAAATAGTTTTTAAAACCCTAGATATTCTTTGGGGGAGGAGAGCACAAGAAACAGGGTTCTGCCTCCTCGCCCTCCATCCTGTCCATTTGATTGGTTTCTTTTGTTTATTCTTCCTGTATCATTTGAAAAGTTTCAGAGGCTAAAATGTTAGCCATCTGCCTTAGGAGATATGAAATGTGACCAAGGCAAGCCCTTGGAAAAGGCGAGTCACTCTCACTCTGCCTGTTTTGAAAGGAGCAATAATAGTACTCTCCTCATGTGGTTGTTAGGATTTTATCAGATGATAGCTTTAATGTGCCTAGTACTTTAGTACAGGAAACACAGTTAAGTATACACTAAAGGTTAGAGCAGAGGCCAGATCATTGTTAGTGTATATCATCAATTTCTTCACAACTGAGTATTTAAAAATATTACCCCATGATGGTACTCAACTCAAACCTCATTGGCTCATTCATGTCACTGAAAAGTCTGTTACTTCATTATGGCTTAATCTGGGACATCAAGACAATCTCCCCAGGATCTTGGCTTTCTCTGTTTTTAGACTCTGTTCTTTTTATTGGTTGGCTCCATACAAGGGCAAGATGGCTGTCAGTACATGTAGTCCTAAAATCTTCCAGGTCCAAGTTCATTAAGAAAATCTAACTTCTCTCCTTAGAGTCCCAGCAAAAGTCTCCTTACTTATTGGATCTGATTAGGTTTTTGGCCCTGTGTTGGGGCCAATTCCTGTGGTCCAGTGTGTGAGATGCTCTGATTGGCTTTGACTCACACACCCACCTCAGAGCAAGTAGTGGGAATCCTCCCTCATCTCAAAGGACATGGCATAAAAACAGGGGCCTTTCTTCAGAGAAAATACTGTGCCAAGAGAAAGTTTATCAGGATAGAAAAAACAACAGATGCTCGCTATATCCCCTAATGGACTTGACTGCTGGCCAATTTTTTAGAAAAATATGTTTCTAGCCATGCTGCTAGCATATTGCTAGCATCAGTTCTGTTGCTCTGCAAAGGGTTCAAAAGATCATGTTGCAGTATTTAACAAATACTTTTACATTGCTTCATATTTACATCTGCAAGCAAAGCTGGATCTACAGCCTTTTTAAGAAAGTACAGTCCAGTTTTGTTTTCACTCTGAAGAAAATAGAATGAATAAACAGCCCTGGCTGATTTGGCTCATTGGATTGAGGGCTGGCCTGTGAACCAAAGAGTCGCTGGTTCAATTCCCAGTCAGGGCACGTGCCTGGGTTGCGGGCGTGCGAAGGGCATGTGAGGGGCAACCACACATAGATGTTTCTTTCCCTCTTTTTCTCCCTCCCTTCCCCTCTCTAAAAATAAATAAACTCTTTTAAAAAGAAAAGAAAATAGAATAAACAAATGCTTACCTATGAAACACCTAAGTTAGGAAACCCCATTTTCAGTTTCAAAGAACTCTTTGTAAAACTTTATCGAGGGACAGATTTTTCAGATCCAGGCCCTGGCACTGTTGCCCCCTGTGGAGAATTTGATGGTCGCCCCTCTACACCCACTCTCTTTCTCCTCCCCCATCAGCCGGTGGACAGGCAGGTCCTGATTAGCCAGAATGGAATTGTAGCTTTACTGTCCCATTCCACAGCCAGACCACATCCTTTTATCCAGTGTCTCAACAGGTCTTGCCACAGCCTGTCTCCTTCCTGGCAGGGTGTTGCCATCTAGGTCTGGTTCTGGTGTCCGGATCAGAGCAAAATGACTATATTGGTGTTTCGAAACTAATTTCATGGCATAAATACCAAAATCTTTGTTTTTTCAAAGCTCAGAATTCATACCATTTAAAACAAATCAGTGATGCTCCATATTAAACACATTTTGTTCTAATGGAAATTAGCCATTTCAAATTCTCCTGTGTCCTTTAACTTCAGAAGAGTTGCACGTTTGGTTTTGAGCCAGGCCAGGTTCAGTGCCTTCCTGCACCTTTAGCTCCTCTGCCTGGAGCTTTTCAGAACCTTGGCCTCTGGGTAAGCTGCTGAGCTCTGGCCAGAGGCCAGGGCTCCCTGTTTTTTATTTTTTCCTGCCTATCTGGGAAGGGTGGTCTTTTCTGTTGGCTAACTCCTGCCTTCCCCAGCAGAATGAGCTGCTTTGTTCATAGAGAACCTTTCTTTCTTTTTAAAATTTATTTATTCTTAGAGGGGAACAGTGGGAGAAAGAGAGGGAAAGAAAGATCAATGTGTGAGAGAAACATCCACTGGTTGCCTCTGGCACACCCCCCACTGGGGACCTGGCCCACAACCCAGGCATGTGCCCTGACCAGGAAGTGAACCTCAACCTTTTGCTTCATGGGATGACACCCAACCAACTGAACCACACCAGTTAGGGCCATAGAGAGTCTTTCTAACAGGATCCATGCTTAGCCCCTCCCTTTTTTTTTTGAGGTGGAGGGGTGGGTAAATGGGGAGATTGGGGTGGGTAGATGGAGTTACAGGAGCTGATAATAAAGAGGTTTTAGGACTTCTATGAAGTAGAGGCAAAAAAGAAGGAGAGAGAGTGGCAAGAGAGATACAAGAAACTGAATGAAACTGCTGACTAATATCTGCAGCTCTAGAGTATTACACCCACATTAATGCAGGGTTTTTTTTTTTTTTTTTTTCCGGTACTTAAAATAGCTCAGTGTAGCAGAATACTGAAAACAGATGTACTTGGTTTCTTGAACTACTGATTCAGCAAACATTTGAACCTCTGTCCTCTGCCAGGCTCTACGATGGGTACTCTGTCGTGTGTAATCTCATTCTGGAGTGCTAAAAATTCTTCCTCTTATTTCAAAGAGAGGGGCCTGGGCTTCAGCATGCTATAGAACAGAAACACATGTTTTGTTTGCAAAGCTAGACAGACCTGGGTCTTCATTTCAGTTCAGCCACTTTTGGACTGTATAGCCCTGGACAAATTACTTAATGTGGCTGTGCCAGTTGTGATTTTCATGCCTTGCAACAGAAAATCAGTGTCTTAAATTAAGAGGTAGGCAGTGCAGGACTGATACAGAGGCTCTAATTTGCCAGTTAGAATCTCAGTTGGAATCTTTCTGCTCAGACATCCTTGGCTTGAGGCTTTCATCTTTGCAGTTACAAGCCAGCTGCTTCATCTCCAGCATTGCATCCTTATTCTGGACAGGAAGAAGGGGACAGGTGAAGGGCAAAGTTATCTATCAACTGATACCCATCCCCCACTCTTTTATTCTGAACTAATTTCAGAATTGTGGAAAGGTTGGAAAAACTGTATAAAGAATTTTCATACACCCTTCATTCAGATTTTTCTAACGTTTCACCCAATTACTTTATCATATTTTTTCTCTAATTATATACATTTCCCCCTGAACCATCTGGAGAAGAATTTGTATGCATGATCCCCCTTTCACCAATACTTGTGTTTTATTCCTAATAGCAAAAACATTTTCTTAAATAACATAGTACAATAATCAAAACCAGGAAATGAACACTGAAAACATGGCAATTATCTAATCTACAGACCTTATTCAGATCTTGCCAGTTGTTTTACTAATTTCCTTTTGAGAAAAAAATTTTTTCTGGTCCAATATCAAATCCAGGATGACCCATTGGACTTAGATGTTATGTCTCTTCAGTTGCCTTTAATCTGGAACAGTTCCTCTGTCTTTCTATGTCTTTCACGGTTTTGATGTTTTGGAGAGTACAAGACAGGTCAGTTATTTTGTAGTGTCCCTCAATTGGGGTTTGTCTGATCTTGCTTCATGATTAGGTTCAGACTGTGCATCTTTGACATCTTTGGCAGGAGTATCACAGAAGTGCTGTCCTCACTGTGCATCATCTCAGGAGGTACATAACATCTTTGTCCCATTATCAGTGATACTAGCTTTGATCATCTGTTTAAGGTGTTATCTGCCAGACTTCTCCACTGTACGGTTTGTAATTAATAAGTATTATTTGGGGGCAGGCTTTAATACTGATAAATATATTATGTCTCATCAAACTGTCAGCTTCCTGCTTTAGCATTTATCGCTATTCTTGCCTGAATCATTGGTGGTTGCCAGTCTGCCTCAAAGCTTTTTTTTGTGTGTGTAAAAAGCTTTCCAGGAAGCTTCATCTTTCGATTTCTACTTTTTTTGTTATAAACTATGTCCAGCCTTAGATGCAACGCTGCCTGTCAAGTGCATTATTATATTGTTTTGTTTTGGAATGGGCATGTTGCCTTCCCAAGAAAACTGGGGTTCTCTTAGTAAAGAGAAGAAAATAAACTTGGTAAGCAACTTGCCAACCCACTAGTATCATTATAAAGATTAAATTAAATAATGTTTGTAAAACATCTACCAAGGAGCCTGTAACACAGTTGATACTTAAAAATATCCCTCCCTGGTCCTGGCTGGTGTGGCTCAGTGGATTGAGTCCCAGTCTGCAAATGGGGTGGGTGCGGCTTGGGGGGGTGTCACCAGTTCAATTTCTTGCCGGGGCACATGCCTGGGTTGCAGGCTGGGCCCCAGTGCAGGCAACCACACATTGATGTTTCTCTTCCTCCCTTCCCCTCTCTCTAAAGATAAATAAATAAAATATAAAAAAAAATATTAAACATATATATCCCTTCCCAACCTGTGGGAACTGAGTTTTGTTTGTTTGTTTTTTTGATCACTTGTGGCCACATAGCTAGTAAATGACAAAATAGGTCTGTAAACACTAGTCAGTACACCATAGTTTCCTTTGCTGGTTTTAGAAATTCTGTATATTCTCTTAAATCTTTTGGCATGTTTTCAGCTGTACAACTAAAACTATCTCTATACTGTAACAATTTACACACCAGTTTGTGGAATGATCCTATTTGCTAGATAAAGCCAGCATTCTATCTATCTATCTATCTATCTATCTATCTATCTATCTATCATCTATCTATAGTTGATTCAAATTTCTTTATATTCCAGTACAGTCACCTCCGTAAAATCCAAGGAAGTTCTCTTTTGGGGAAATGACTGTTAATTCCCTCTAGGGATCATGATCTAGACAGATCTGGGAGGGGAAAATGGTCAGATAATGACGATATTTGCTCAGCCTTATAAATAAACACAACTTCATGTTTTATTAATTATTTGCACTTTTAAAAATATTTAACACAGAGAGAAAGAATTATAAAAATCTTTTGTCTCATACCTGTAGGGGCCCAGCGGCCATAAGGGGTTAAGGAGAGGGTTTCTCACCGCGGGAGTGGTGATAGAAACCTGGTTTCTGGCCTCAAGGCCGTTCTGGGTCCAGACTGCCTCCCAACTGCTGATTATCTGGTTGTTCCCATGCGCAGGGGGAAGGCATGGCCTTCTTGGCAGGTGCAAGGAAGTATGTGTTACGAGAACCTTGTCCTGTGGGAACTTGTAAGCTTTATCTCAAGGACATGACTGTTATACGCCCTGTAGCTCTTGAGGCGCTGTGTTTAAAAGCTTTAGTCTCCTTCAATAAACTCGCCATTACCAGAAGAGTCTTGGCCCTCTCCATTATTATTATTAATCAATAATAATATCAATCCCTCACCCTGACTCACGACCCCCCTGCTGCAGCGGGCTGCGGCACATACCAATGATAAGAATTGGAATTTTAAAATTCCCTTGTCACAGAATCAGCATAAGAGAACATGAAATTTTAATATCAATTGGCAGTAAAATCTCACTTCATTTAACTGAGAGTTTTACACTGAACATCATAGAATAATATCATCATGATGATATTAGTGACAGAAATTAAAAATTGAGGTAGAAAAGTGATAAATCAGGATACAAAATTATATATGCCAAATGATCATAGGTAAGGTTAAAATATATATGTAGAAAGAAGCCTAGAACAGGGGTGCCTCACTCATTTTCACCGGTGGCTGCCACCTCAGCCTCACAGTTGCCTTCAGTGGGCCGAATGTAATTTCAATTCCTTACAGTTAAGGAGTAGTTACAGTTATACAGTCCTAAAATTATTTCAGCCCTTTGAAGGCAACCATGAGGCTGATGTGGCCCCTGTGAAAATGAACTTGACACCCCTGGCCTAGAAGGAAATGTGGTAAGATGGGCAAAGTGGTTGGTTACCTTTAGGTGGAAGGATCTGGATGATGTTTTCTTCTTTCCACTGTTCCATAATTAACACTGAGTAATTTTGTTTTAAACAAGCATGCCTTAAAAAAAGTCACAAATAATAAACTTAGAAAAGATATTAAATAGAAACAGTTTTGGAAGAGAAGCATCTAGAGTGCTAAGAACCTATTATTGCGCTTGCAAGGAGAGGCCCAAGGGGTTCCATATAGCTTGCAGCTGATGCCTGAATCTGAATTTCATTTCATTACTTTGGTACCAGCTATTTTCCTCCCTCTTTCATTCCTTTATTTCTTTTTCTTTTTTCTCCTTACTGTAAGGTAGGGGAAGAGATTGTTTATAAGAAAGAGGCAGTTTGATGCAGTAGAAAGAACATTATACTTTAGAGTCAGGCACACTTGGATTTGAATCTTCCATCATTATATAGTCATTCAACAAACATTAATTGAGCAGCTACTGTGCCATGCACTGTCTTAGGCACTGGAGATTCAGCAATGATCTTTTTTTTAATGGTCGTTGTGAAACTTATATTCTAGTGAGGGAAGACAGTGTGATTTAGGAGGTCCTAGAAAGACCCTTGAATCAAAAATTAGCTGCCGAACCAGACAGTTACAACACATAAAATTATGCTGTAAAGAACTTAGCTTTTTTGGGTCAACAAACATATCTCAGGAGCTAAATGAGAGCCATGCTTTGCAAGAATAAACATTTTTTTAAAGATTTTATTTATTTATTTTTTAGAGAGAGGGGAAGGGAAGGAGAAAGAGAGGGAGAGAAACATCAGTGTGTGGTTGCCTCTTATGAGCCCCCACTGGGGACGTGGCCCACAACCCAGGTGTGTGCCCTGACTGGGAATTGAACCAGCGACCCTTTGGTTTGCAGCCCACACTGAATGCACTGTGTTGCACTAGCCAGGGTGTGAATAAACATTTTAATTGAAGAGAGGAATATTAGGTTTTATCCAGACCAGGTAGGCTTTAGTGGATTTTGGCAGTAGGAGGGTCCTATGGCAATAAGTAATTTAAGAAGGACAAGAAAAATGAAAAATAACAGTGGTAGGGTTCTGGGAGCAAATTTCACCCTTAACATGTGAGTCTGTCTTGGGGAAAGATCCAGAAGTCGTCGAGGTTTAGGTACCACTATTCCTCCTTCCCTTCATAGCCAGAGTTGTTTGAAAGAGCACATTAGAACCAGGACATTCCTGAGAGATAACATCTGTGGCCTTCCCAGATCCCTCACATTGCCAAATACTCCTGGAGTATGCCATCTCTCTCACCAAATGTGTAAGATGTAAATAAATGCATAAATGCACACACACATCCAAACATATAAATAGTAAGTAAGGATTAGTCATCGCCCCACTGAGGCACCCACGCAGGCCCTCTACTCAGTCAGTAGCTTGAGTCTTCATCACATTTTTTAAAAATATTTTATTTATTTATTAATTTTCAGAGGGAGGGGAAGGGAGGGAGAAAGAGAGGGAGAGAAACATCAATGTGTGGTTGCCTCTCATGCGTCCCCTACTGGGGACCTGGCCTGCAACCCAAGCATGTGCCCTGACTGGGAATCGAACCGGCAACCCTTTGCTTCACAGGCCCGCGCTCAATCCACTGAGCTACACCAGCCAGGGCTTGATCACATTTTTAAATGATGCTTCACTATCTGTCAGAGACCTCGGGGTCTCTGAAAATAAAATTTAAAATGTGTAGGTGGTGAGGTGTTACTGTCATTTGTACTCGCATTTCTATATCCTGCATCCTCCCTTTGGTTCACCCTTCACCTTAACCACAGTGGTGCCTCTATTTCTTTTATTCTGAAATTACATTATTTAAGGTTGTAGAGAAGTTCTGTGAGACTGTAAGGCATCTCCTGTTTAAAGAAACAGAAAATCTTGCAAAATAACTCAGGAAATAAGGGTCTATTGTAAGGACATAGGGGAATCTTCAGGAAAATCTTCGGGAAGCACAGCCCAGCCTCATAAAAATGGAATTACATGCAGGTACTATGTGTGTGGTATGAGACATTTCATAGTCTCCTCTTTGCTTTTTCATGAGTCTAATTCATTCTCTTGTTTCTCTCTGTGACACGCTTTCTCTGCCGACTCATAGCCTCTCTGATGCCAAGGTTGCAAGTGGCTTTGACTTATCACTGCCCAGACCCCAGCTTAAACTCCTCATAGCCTTACAGCTTAGCTCCCCGTAACTGACTCAGGAGTACTGTGGGAATCTAATAGGCTCAGCTTGAGTCAGGTGTCCACACTGGTCCAGTTACGAGCTGGGCTTAATAACATTGCCTCATTATTATTGCCTGTGCTCTCCTTTATTTTGGCTTACAGAGTGTAAGAGGGGTGGAAGGACAGGAGATTTGGTGAATCCTATTGTGAAGACCCTTTGGGATATCCTATTTTACCTGACTGTAGTGGTAGTTGGTATTATTTTGTAACAACAATTACTATCCACAATTTTGTGTGCTAAGCACTTTATATGTATCATCTCCATTTTCTCTCAACTTTCCTTCTTTCATCTCGTTTTTGTGAGAGGAAACTACTGAAGGGAAGTAGTTCAGTAACTTTCCAAGGTCACAAGCCCAGTGAGTGGGATTTGATCTGAGCTTTCTCAGAGCACGTGCCTTCTCCTGCTTTCCGCACCAGTCCATAGTCATGCCATCGGCTGCTTCTGACAACTGCCATAGCTTTTCCCTGGTTCTCATTTTTCCCTGCTAAGCTGCCCTACTTTGAAGTAGTTAATTTGTAAGACAAGGAACATCATCCAATGTGTTACAGAGGTCTACCCTGTAATAGTGTTTTCCAGTTGCTACTAGTCTGTGAGAAAGCTGTGATCTTGCCTGAACAAATGGAGACAAGGAGCGGCTGCCATCTTGGTTTCTTACGTTGAGTCATCCACCATCCATCAGGAAGCGGTCCAAGCACTTTGCCATTTATATAAGCTATCATTAGCATTCAATAATAGCTCAGTGCTTAGAACCTGGCACAGTACCTCTTCATGTAGTGGGATGTACAACAAGCTTTAAGCTGTTTTGTTTTTCCATTAAACCTGACTAGCCAACTTCAGCTAACATCCTCTCATAAAGTCATCAGAGCTATTTTGTTATTACCCAAGTGTCTTTGTCCTTTTGAGCCACTATGACAGAATACCATGGACTAGGTGGCTTATAAACAACAGAAACTTATTTCTCACAGTTATGGAGGCTGGAGGCTGGAGGCCTACGATCAAGGCACAGACAGAATCCCTGTTTGGTGGAACCCACTTCCTAGTTCATACACTGCTATCTTCTTACTGTGTCCTCACATGGCAGAAGGGACAGGAGAGGTTTCTCGGGCCCCCTTTATAAAGGCACTAATCCCATTTGGAGCCTTTGTGACCTAATAACTTTCCAAAGGCTCCCCCTAAAGTACCACCACATTGGGTGTTAGGATTTCAGCATAGAAATTTGGGAGGACACAAATATTCAGACTATTGCACCAACTTAGAGCCGAAGGTGAGTGGATGGAGTTAAAAGTAATCATGATTAACAGGTTAGCAACTCTAGCAGTATCTGTTAAAATAATGAAACTTTTAAAATAAAAATGAGCCTTTAAACTTAAGTAAGGAGTTTCAAGTAGAGAGGATCAAGTTGATCATAATCTGTTCTCAGAGAGATGTACCTTCTTAGGTCTCTCCAGCATGTTGGCCTCTTGGGGGCACTGTTTCCTTTCCAAGGCTGTGGATCATTCACTAGTAGCTTCTAATCAAGTCTA
>PVKM010010542.1:0-34725 GCA_004027735.1 Carollia perspicillata | reverse complement strand
AGGGGAAAAAGGGAAGGGATTATAGGAACAAGTATAAAGGACACGTGGACAAAAACTAAGGGGGGTGGAAATGGGAGGGGGTGGGGAGTAATGGGGGGGTGGACTGGGATGGGAGTAAAAGACAGAAAACTGTACTTGAATAACAATTAAAATTAAAAAAATAAATTAAAAAAAGAATACTATCCATAAAATACTTAAGAGAGAGAGAGAAAAAAGAAGAGAACACACTGGGGAGACAGGATGGGGCTCCCTGAAAGAAACAGTTCAGGGATAGATTGATGTGTAAATACCATGGGAAGCATTTCATTCCTGACTCTTAGTAGGAAGACATTGTCTCTATTTTCCAAAAAGTTTTCCTCAGTGTTGATGATTCTTAGTCTTGTGGGTCACTCAGTGTCACTTCCCCCTGAAGTCCTACAAGTGAAATTAGGAGTAAGAAGTCTAGATTTCAGACTTTATACCTCTGGACTACAACCACACCTTAAACAATATGTTAAGTGTGACATATCAAGAAATGAAAAGTTTGATGTTGCTGACAAAAATTCTTGACTCTTTGGGCTCTTGCTTCTTTTCCTTTGCTTTCCTCCAAAGTTCAAGAAGACAATTCCACGAGTCCCTCTTTCAGCTTCTTGCCATACTTTCCTGCCTTCTTGCCTTTGTTTAAACTTCTCTATCTTTGAACTGCCTTTCTTCCTATTCCTTCTCCACCTGGTGAACTCATTTCATTGTGCAACTTTCCACAACAGCCCTTCCTCTAACTAGAATTAATTGATTGTTTTTACATGCTTATACCTCATCTTGAACCTATTTTAATGTCAGCTCTTATCAAATTGCATTACAACTAGTTGTTTTTATAACTGTGGTCTCTGCTAGATTAATCCAACAAACATTCAGTAAGTAACCATGTGTGCCAGGCCCTGGATTAAGCAACACAAAAATGAATCACACTCTCTCTGCCTTCCTGTCCTTTAGGAGAAGGGAACTGAACACTGTGGTGGGGAAGATGCGCAAATCATTGCACTCTCCCTAAACAGATGCTACAAAATATAGATATACCAGGCTAAGGGAAATTTGAAGTGCTTAGGGCTGTTGTTTAAGAGAAGAACACAAGTTCTGGATGTTGAAATCATTTTGAATTGTTAAGGAAAGCTGGATTATTTGGGTAAACAGCTAACCTTTGCCAAAATGCTCTTTCAGAAAAGTTTTAGTATATCAGTATACTTGGAGACAATATTCTGGCTAGGATCAACCATTGGTCACCTACAGAATGGTTATTGTCATGATGTTATAAGCTGTGCAGAACCTTATAGTTTGTGCTACAGCTAAAAGATTTGGGGTACATTCCTATGATTTCCAGTTAAACATCCCCAGGTGTAGAGGGAAAAAATACTGGGATTTGAATTCATTGGATGTGAGGTTGAACCAAGGCACTTTCGTTTATTTTATTTATTCTGTATATTTATTTATTTTAATCCTTACCTGAGGATATGTTCACCAGTTTGTGAGAGAGAGAAGGCAGGGGTGCAGGGTGGGGGGGAGACAGAGAGAGAGAGAGAGAGAGAGAGAGAGAGAGAGAGAGAGAGAAACATTGATCAGTATCCTGCACATGCCCTTAACCTGCAATGTTTTCATGTACAGGATGATGCTCTAACCAACTGAACCACCTGGCCAGGGCAGAGGCTCCATTATTTATTAGGTACCTAAGTTACTTGCTTTCTCTGAGTATCAATTTCTTTGTAAAATGAGGATTAAAAATAAATACCTCACATGGTTGTGTGGATGCTTATATAAGATAATACATGTAAAAGCACTTAGCACTGTGCCTGGCACATAAAAAGGATTCAGTAAATGTTGGTTTCCCTGTATCCACTTCCAAAAAAATTAAAAAAAGAACAAGTTGGTGCAGAGCCAGAGGGAAAATGCCAAAGGAGTTTTGGAGCAGGTACCAGCTGCTTGCTCTTCTTTTGATCTGGTATCATTTCCCAGCTTGCCAAGTCTGTCCAGCAGCTGAAGAGTTAATTTTTAACCCCAGGTTCCTCTCTGGTTGAGACTCAGGCCACTGGGGTTCAGAGTTTTCTGAGTCCACGGTGAGGTGAGCCGAATTCCTGGCCGTGAGCCCCTGGGCTAACCTCTGGAGCCTGGCCCCTGGAGGAGCGCTCGGGGTTTCTTTCCCTCTTCAATGCCACACAAAGGATCCTGGAGAGGGGAAAGAAAGTTGTTTCATGGGCAGCTCAGTAAATAGATCCCGGGGCTGGGCAGAGCACAAGGACTTATAAAATAAAAGAGGAAGGGCTTTCTGATTCGTGTCTGGCTCCCCCAAACCCTGAGCAATCTGTTCCTGTTTAAAACAAAAAGCAAAACATGTTTCCTCAAACTGGTTTAAGAGAATAGTGATGACTAAGGCAGTGTATTTATTTTAGCTGTTGCAGGAGTCAGGGCTTCCTAGATTAAAGAAAATTCTGTATTTTCAAAAATACTGTGGTTCCCTCCTAAGAACGCTTGAAAAGAAAATTTTTTTTTTGGACATTATAAACTACCAAGGGGGAAGTTCTTAATTCTGAAACCTTTCCTTGTTCAGAAAGATTGGAAAGGTTTGTTGAGATGAGCATACATCTACATAGATGGTTGAGCAAGGCTAAAAAAGTTGATAAGGGACAAATGGGAATTATATTTAATCAATCAATTAATAATTATGAAGCGCCTATTATGTGCTACACAGACCGTGAATATAATTCTGGGTTAAAAAGCTGAACAAGATGTTCCTGACTCTTCATGTTTCTTAACATAGGGGGCTGCAGGTAAGTAAACCGATTGTCACAATGGAGAGTGATAAAGGCCGTGACAGAAGAACGAGCTGGTATAGGAGAGGACTCAGAGGCCCAAAGATGAGCAGAATTTAAACAGATGAACAGAGCTGTGGATGGAAAGAGTGTTCTAGGCAGGGAACAGCATATTAAGGCTTAGAAATAAGAAAGAATGGAGTGGGTTTGAGGAATGAAACTCGTTTCGGTGTCTCTGGATCACAAATGCAGCAGGAAGAACGACCGGAGATGAGGTTGGCATTCTTTCGTGCAGCAGCTTGACGCTGGCAAGGTGTGGATTTGGGACTGAGAGGGAGGTAAAACTCCCTGGAAATGTTGGGCCTAAGCCATGTGCTCCAACTGAATCTGGCCAGAAGAGATCTGTAACATGTTTCCTTTTTTCCCATCTTGCTGTTGTTTCATGTGTGAATAATTTCCACAGGCAACTCAGGGGATGCTTGATGGAGTTAGAGTTAGGTATTCCTTGATCCATTTGCTAAATATCAGATCCTCATCTGCACTCTCGGCTGCTGGGATGTTGGCCTCCTTGGCTGATGGAACCCACTGTTGTGATGCATCAACTGACAAATGGAAGACGAAGGGATCATGACAGGAGTGGGTCCTAGACACAAGGGCTTCCTGAGCACTTAGCTGGTGATGAATAATAATCAGTCCTCTTTGACTTGGTTGTATGAACTGAGGTATGAGGAGGCAAACACGGGAAGAACAGATCTATGAATGACGACCTAAACTCAAACGCTGATTAGAACCACTGGCCATATGGCCATCTTAATATGTGCTACCTTAAAAATGTAGCCATGGGCTTGTTTCCATTAAAAATACAGTTCCGTATTCTTCCTAGAACACTTATGAGTAGTCATTGTAAAAATAGTCATGCCATCAGAGAATTGAGAAAGCTTCAGAGATGATTTGGTTCAATATCTTTATTTTGGAGATGAAGACTCTGTGCCAGGTAGGTGAGGGGGTGCATCCAGCCTGGCTCCTGCCTCAGGGCTCCCTGCTCCCTTTGTCTTCTTGTTATTCAGGACTCTGCTGAATTGCCTAATTAGAACCGCTTCTAACCATTTTTTCTT
This sequence comes from Carollia perspicillata, assembly GCA_004027735.1. Taxonomy (NCBI): domain Eukaryota; kingdom Metazoa; phylum Chordata; class Mammalia; order Chiroptera; family Phyllostomidae; genus Carollia; species Carollia perspicillata. The sequence continues at coordinate 30,830 of PVKM010010542.1, read as the reverse complement.
AATATCCTCCTTGTTTTATTGCACACACATTTTCTCCAATATTTTATTTTCTTATTTATTGACTGTCTCTTTCAATAGCATTTAAGTAAGTATTTGTCTTAATCATTGCTGCATCCTCAGCATTTGAAACAGTGCCAGGAACATGAAAGAACTCAATACATAAGTTTTTAAAATTTATGAATGAGTGAAAAGTAGAGCTAGGGTCTGCTGGGTCATTGCCCTTTTCATTACTCTAGTGCTTCTCAAATTTTAATTTGCATAAGAATCACCTGCAGATTTATTAAAATGCAAATTTGATTGAGAATGTTTTGAATTCTGAGATTCTGCATGTTGATGCTGATGACCGAGGTCCATGGACCTCATTTCAAGTACTGTACCACAGCTGTGCTCCTGAAGCAAAAGTCCAGCTCACTGTTGCCAGGAATATTTTATAGTCTACTTCAATACATATGGTTTAGTTTTATTTTTTGCTAAAAAAGAAGTAGGGAGTTAAGCTGCATTTTGTCAAGATTTTATTATAAAAATTTTCAAACAAAGAAGTGTTGAATTAATGTTTTGAGTTCCTTCAGATATATTCCCAGAAGTGGAATCTCTGGGTAAAAGGCAGATCCATTTTTAATTTTTTGAGGTATCTCCCTATTGCTTCCTACAGTAGCTGCATCAGTCCGCATTCCCACCGAGAGTGCAAAAAGGTTCCCCTTTCTCTACATTCTCACCGGCACATGTTCATTGCAGCATTATTTACCACTGCCAAGATAATGAAGCAGCCCAAGTGTCTATCAGTAGATGAGTGGATAAAACAACTATGGGACATTTACACAATGAAATATTACACAGACATAAAAAAGAAGGAAGTTTTACCCATTGCAACAGTATGGATGGACCTACAGAACATTGTGCTAAGTGAAAATAGCCCATCAGAGAAAGACAAATACCATAGCATTTCACTCATATGTGGAATCTAATGAACAAATTCAAGTAACAAGGAAAATGGGGACAGACTTATAGATGGAGAACAGGAGGCAGTTAGGGGTTGGGCAGGCCAGGTTATGTGGTGGTGGGATTGAGCAAAAAGGAAAAGGGACTCATGGACATGGAACACAGTGTGGTGATTGCTGGGGGTAGGGGAATATAAAGGAACTAAATGGTGATGGAAAAAATACAGTAAAGACTAAATTTAAAAAACTGATCAATAAAGTTAGCTTTTATCATTAAAAAAAAGTTGAAAGGTTTTTACTGTGAACCTACCACCTTCACTACACCATTAACATTGTACTACTCTTGCTTTTCACATTTTGATTCAATTATCATCTTTATAGCCAACCTCAATCTATATTGTACTTTGATACATCCCAAAGCGAGTTGCAAGCAGCAGTGCATTTCTTCCAAAATACTTTTCAGTTGCGTTTAAAAATGTGAAGGCCATTCAGGAGGCCTCTTCAGCTGGCCCCATCTGTCGCGTTTCCTACCCACATTCTCGTACCCACATTCTGGCCTCTTCTCGCCAGAGGACCTGAAGTTAGTGCTCCTGGAAATGTTAGACACATTCCATGTCTTTTGACAGCATCCCGTTATGATTTTAAGCCCAAATCAAGTTTGCCTATGGGGATAATTTAAATTATTCTGCAAAGGACAGAATAGAAGGAAACAATAATTTATTTTGGCTCCTGGCATTTTTGATAAAACTGTATAAAGGCTATGAAGTTGAGAGTTTCCTTGTAGACTAACAATTTCTTGAGGGCGAGAAGCATTTCTTAATAATCACTGTATCCCCAGTGCCCGGTACAGTCTCTATCTAGCACATAATAAATGCTGTGTTTGCTGAAGGGGTAATTGAATAAAGGCATGAACATTCACAATGAAATAGCAACTTCCCTACTTGATCTTTGATTTTGGTGTCAGTCCCTGCCAGCCCCATCTCTATCTAGAGCAGAGTTTCTCACCTTCCATACTATTGATATTTTAGGCCAGACCATTCTTTGTTGGGGGGAGCTGTCCCGTGTATTGTCAGATGCTTAGCAGCATCCCAGGCCTTTATTAACTAGATGCCAGTGGCAATCTTTCCAGTCATGCTCATCAGAAATATCTCCAGACACTGTCAAATGCCACTTGGGGCACAAAACTGCCTGTGTTTGAGAATCACTGAGTTATAGAAACTGAAACCTCGCAACTTGAGGATAGCTCTGTTCAACTTCTGAGCTGATGAAAACCAAGTCTGAGTATATATTAAGAGTCAGGAACACATTTTTATTCTGTAGGATTCATGTTAGAATTGAGAAATGGTTCATGGCCTATATGCTTAAAATGCCTTGGACGAACGCTGAGTGTCGTCCCTAGTTCAGGATTTTCTCCCAGGCTCCATTGTGTGTACTCAGTCTTTATGGCTGGCTTCTGCCTTGGGTTCTGATCTGTACTCTAGTCCCCTTGCGTTCTGGAATTCAAGCACAGTGTTAAGCCCTGATTCTTTGACCCAGGAGCTAATTCCTTGTCAGCTTCTCCTGTGGGTTGGATCTTGCTCACAGCACAAGTCATTGTTGCCTGAGTTGCTATTTAAATCTGGAGGTTCTCTGTTGCTTCTTGGCCTTTTGGCCAAGATCAAATGTAAATCCTCATCATCTTGGGGCCCTCACTGTGCAACTGCTTTGACTGTGCTGACTGCTGCCTAATGACTCCTGTTGGGGTTCCCTGTTCTCAGACAGGCCAGACAGGCCCACGGATATTGGCACTACCTTGCATCTGGACTTGAGTTTTCTGGATCCCTTGAGATAAGGTAATTGGCACCATTGGCCACCTTCCTTTGGAACTAGCCCTACTTTTAGTTTAGTTTCCCTTGCCCGAGGACCATCACTTCTGGCCTCTTACCCTTTGTTTACCAAGTCACTCCAAGTTCTGATTGTCAGCCTTGACAGTTCATTTCTTCCATCCGTGCTAGTCTCTCCCCTTCATGGACTAAATGTTCAACAACTCGAGGATGAGTTTTCAGCCTGTTTGAATTTTCTGGTCCTGTTAATCAGATTCTCCCGCCCTCAGAGGCGCCTCTTTTGTCTACTGCTCCTGACTGCAGAGAGCTGCTAAAGAAAGACTCATAATTAAGCCCAAAGGGCCTACAAAAATACTTGTATTTCCTCCTTGGTCATTGTACATCAGCTCTGTTTTTATTCTTCCTCTATTGCCTACCTAACTCCATTTGCTGATGGTTTTTTCAAATATGTTTCTTTCTCTATCACCCCCCAAGCTTTTGTTCTTTACCACAGCAGAAATGCTGGCAAACTCACCTTTCTTCAGCAAGATTAAGGCTATTTTTCCACTTCATCTTAACATATCCATTTGTTTTTAATCTACATTTTCTTCTTCCTTCCAGGCTCAGCTTAAAAAATGCCCTTTCTCTTCTCTAACTTACAAATTGTTCTTTCTGGGCTTCCTAACCAGTTTGAGGACCTGCATTTGTTTGATTTAGAATTGTTCCCCTATATACTTGTGGGCAAAGTCCAACGACATCTTGCTTTGCCCCGCCCACAGCTGATAAAATGGAATCCCTTTCCCTTCCACAGCTCTCCTTTTCATTTTGCTGCAGAGGAGGAAAGAAACACAATATATTACTATTTATTAACCCAGATGCCAATAATATTTTGGCCTTTCCCCCCCATGATACCCTGGGCACAAAGCACACATTTACATACTAAAATTACTCCTCAGTTGATAGGTTAAAGTAGTGCAGGACTCCTGCTCGGCTCTAGTTATCTCCTCCTCTCAGAGAACAACCGTATTCCCGGCATAGTTCATTTGTCTAGCTAATTATCTCCATGCCTGATTTACCTTAAAGCTTTCCCCCCCCTTTAATCAGTCATCAGTTTTCTTTGGTACTAATGATTAGAAACTGTTTAGCCCACGAAAGGGCCCTTCTTGTGAAATCAGTTTTCGCCAACTAGCTTTTATAGCACAGTTCTTAAGAAATTGGTAGAAACTTTATTTTTGCAGCCACCCCCAGAACATCAGTGTGGGTTTGCTTATGGTGAGCAAATATTCAGCTTCTCAACTGAACAGGCCTTTTAATTCACAATATTTCCAGTAATTTTTCTTTGAGTGAATCATTCCTGTTTAGCTGCTTGGGCAGGACTCAGTGTCGGAGGGCCGATTTTTCCAGGTTTCTGAGTGAGCCGGTTAACCCCTTGTGATTCCAGTGGTGCTGCATAGGTCCCGGCTGTCCCCTGATATTCACGATCCTCCATTGCTGGAGTAGAAAATGAACTGAACATGGATTTTGATGTGATATGTAAGGTATTTTGAATGTTTTAGGATGGTAATGTGGAATAGCATTAAGCATAATTTATTGAAATTCATGAAATTTCGTGTTTAGTCTTGAATATGACAATAGCTTGAACTGAAATTATCCTTAATCTCTGTGTCTCAAGTTTATCTTCTCAAAAACAAAGTTTCTTTTAGATTAAACATTTTGTGGTTCCTTCTATGAAGTCCATTTTATGGATTTTTTTAGTGCCCATTGTTTCATAGTTTCACTATGACGGACCTTGCTAAGTCATTTTCAGGGTAAGCTACAGAGCCTACCAATTTGAAGACACCTGTCTTAGAGTTTTTCATATTATCTGAGCATCAGAATTTTAGAGGTGCGCACCCAAAATCTTATACAATGAAAGTATATAGAGGTTAGATTTAGAGAATCTCGTTTGTACAGAAGATAAGATTAAAGGCAGCTTTTGAGAGGCAATATTTGAAAGAAAATTGGCGGCGAGTTTCCTGAATTGAAGAGATGTGAATCCTTGGATGGAAAGTGCATTTCAAGTTTCAAGTGGCTTGAATAAAGCTACCTCAGAGCAGAGCTACAGAATATCAAGAATAAAGAGAAAATCTCAAAGACTACCTAATTCTAAAAAAGATTACCAGGAGAATTAGATTGCCAGTGGGCTTCTCATCTGCACTCACAGATTTGAGGACAATGAAGTAGTCATCTTCAGAGTCCTGAGGGAAAATAACCCATGACCTACAATCCCATTCCCATGAGTGGTTATACACGGGTAAGGGTAGACTAAACACATTTTCAGACACACGCTCCACCCACACATCCTTTCTAAAGAGCAACTTTACCATAAAGGCAAGAATATTCAGAGGGGACAGGAGAAGTGTAACAAGTAACAGTGAGCACAGAAGTTGAAAGATGTAGGTAAATTTAAAAAGAGCAGTTGGACCATAAAAATAATAATACCGTTTTATGTTAAACTATAAGAAAGCAAAGCTAGATAACTTTATGGGAGTGGGAAATGTTCATATACTCTAGGGTCATTGTCTTGCTTGTTTGGAGGAGAGAGACGCTAGAAGTTTAGACTTTGTTAGGAAAACATATAGCAAAGTACATGTACGTAGGACAACCACTAGAAGAATAGAAATATCACCAAAGCTTCCACACCAACACAGAAACATCTATATTCTAACCGAAGACAGAAAAGGAAGGGGAAAACAAGACCACTAGAGACAAACAAAAAAAGATAAATAAAATAAGTCTAAATATATAAAGAATAATTATTGCTGAACATATATTAAATTGTAATCATGGGTCCTATGGAGTTTTGGATTATTCTAGATTTCCTGGAGGGTTGGCAGTGTGAGAGTTGGTGGCAAGGATGTGGAAACAATCTGAAATACCAGGATTATCAGAGCTGGTTTACTCTTATAACCAGTTGTCCGGTAAAAGTTGAAAACGGTCTTCCTTTAAAATTATTTACAACATAATCTCACACAGATTTCCAGGGGTTTTGTGTGTGTGTGTGTGTGTGTGTGTGTGTGTGTGTGTGTGTGTGTGTAAACTAGAAAATAGCTTATATAACAACCATTTTCATTGACCACTGACAAGAAGAAAAAAATACCCCTGCATTGCCTCTTCAACACCTGGAATCTGGTGTTTAATTCCGCTTCCCAGATGGCGTCTTCTAATGGCGCTCCTTAAAGACAGCCCATAGGTTAGGACAGCAAATAGCACGCTGCAATTTTAGAGATGGTTGTCTGTGTTTACTGTAATTATAGAGGTATTTAAAACGTTTACATTTTGCCACTGGGAGAAGAAAAAGAGAAGGATTTGGGGTAATCAGTTGTTATGGACACATCTTGAAGTTAAATTGAAGCTCTGTTTAGTTTGCCTGTGGCAAAGTCTGACTTCAAAAAGAGCCTGGGTTTTGGAAGTTGGATTCTTACAACTATTCTACAATCAGTTGCTTAGGTTCTTCAACCAGCCACTGACCTTCAAAACCCAGGGAACTGATAGATTTTTCTTTATATTTATGATGAGGCTTAAATTATCAATTTCATTATCTAAGTTGTTACTTAATTAGCAGCTATCCTCTTCTTTAGGAATCATAGTATATCAAAACCTTTTTTTCTTAAGCCTGGGATGCTTGAACTTAAATTTACTTTTTTGTTCTCAAGTCAAATTCTGGGTCGCTCGAGTTACATGTGTTGCTACTCTCAGGAATCCCCCTGTCTAGATTTCATTGCTTGGAGGGTGACACTGAGGGTCAGAGAGGGAATGTGACTTTCCCAAGTCCACAGGACTTCATCAGTGCTGAGATTGGGCCTAAAACTTAAATAATCTGTGGGTCGTCTCTTCACAACATGTGTGAAGGAGAGTGACCACTTCACCATTGAGGCACGATAGTTGTTTTATTATTTTAACATTTAATAAACACTATGTTAATGGGTGCCACATCCTAATATTGAACAAAAAGTATCAGTAAACTTCTAGTTCATTGATTAGTTTTTTGTGAAATGTTGATCCTGCTGTCTACACTGGCCAAATCACAAGAGAAAAATCATTTAGAATATCCCTGGATTCAGCCAATTCTAATTATTTCTAATGAATCTTCTACCACAACATTTAATAATGTTTAATACAAACTTATGGTTTTTAGCTTTATCTATGTTAATATCATGTTACTATACATACAAATTACAATGTAAAATAATTACCATGTAGTATTCAATTATATAATTTATTTTGTATTCCCCAAAGAAAATATGTAGTTTTTCCCCAATTTATTTTTGCTTTCAGAAGAAGTTAACATCCTTATACACCCTTAGTATGCATAGGGAAATTTTGTCTCGTATATATAACTAGAAGTAGAAGAGCTGGCTCAAAATTTTTTTCTCCAGTTTTATCAGATATTGCTCAACGTACCAATTTTCCCTCCCACCAGCACACAGGAGAGTTCCTGCTTCTACCGTCCTCACATATATCCTTGAAATTGTCAACCTTAAAATGTTTATCAGTTTTATGAGAGGGAGTTTGTATCTCAGTTTTAATTTGCACTTCTTTTGTTACTGCTCTAAGGGATATTTTTATATGTTTTATTACATTTGGCTTTCCTCCTGTATAAACTGTCTGGCCATAGGCTTACTCAATTTTCTACTAAGTTTTTAAAAAATTGATTTGTCAACATTATCTACATATCCTGGGCACCTATTTTTTTAATCTGTTATATGTGTTGCAAGGGCATTTTTCCCAGTACATTGTTTGGCTTTTTGGTTTGTTTGTTTAGATATGTTCTTAAATATAGAAGTTTAAAATTTTTATGAAGTCATATGTATCAATCTTTTTGAAAGGGTTGTCCTTTTCTTGTCTTACTTGCAAAACCTTTTTATGTTTTCCAATACTTTCTTCTGAAAGTTAAAACTCTGCTTTTCTTTCTTAGGTCTTTAATTCATCTGGAATAGAATTTTACGTATGATGGAGATAATTCTAATATTACAGTTTTCCATATGGATAAAAAATTTTTCTTGGACTATTTATTTAATGGTCTATCATTTCACCTTTTGTCAAATACAAAGTTTCCCTATATATGTGGATGTTTTCCTGGGCTCTCTATTCTGTCCCATTAATCTGTTTATTCATCCTTGCAAATACCACAGTTTATTTTTTACAGATTTATAATAAGTCTTGACAGTTAGTGGGACATCATGACTTCTTTGTATTTTCTTCTTCTATTCAAAATAGTCTTACACATTTTAGCTTTTTATCATTCCATATGAAGTTAAGAATCAGCTTCATAACACTGCTCTTGGGATTTTTTAAAAAAAGATTTTACTTATTTTTAGAGAGAGGGGAAGGAAGGGAGAAAGAAAGGGAGAGAAACATCAATGTATGAGGGAAACATTGGTTGCCTTTCTCATGCCCCCAACCAGGGACTTGACCTGCAACTCGGGCATGGGCCCTGACAGGGAATTGAACTGTGATCTTTTGGTTTGCAGGATGATGGTCAACCCACTGAGCCACACCAGCCAGGGCACGCTCGCGATTTTGATTTTGTATTGAATTTACAGGTTGTGATTTTGATTTTGCATTGAATTTACAGGTTAACTTAGAGAAAATTACCACTTTTATGATATTGAATTTTCTTCACAAAATGGTATCTTCTTCATTTATTTAAATCTTTTCTTATGCCCTTGAGATACTAAAATATTCCATATAATTATCTTGAACATATTTGGTTAGATGTACACTTAGGACTTTTTGTCCCTGCACTGTCTGAATAAAATTTTTTAGAATAAAAAGAGCTTACATTTTCTAATTGATTGTTGCTAGCACATGGAAATGCTGCTAATTTTTTTTGTGTCGTGTATTGTCTATCCAGAGACATGTTTATTAATTCTAAGGATTTTGTTTGCACCTTTCCTATTACTATATCTACTTTATTTTCTTGTTTTGTTGAACTGTATAGGGAATCCAATAAAATGCTTTTAAAAAGCCGGGAATAGTAGGCATTCATATCTTATTTCTTTTTTTGTTTGTTTCTTGAAATTTATTTTTTGTTGAATTTATTAGGGTGACATTGGCTAATAAAATTAATTTCTGACTAGATAGGAATACTTCTATTGCTTTGTCAGTAAGTCTTGCTTAATGTCTTTTTAGTAGATGTTCTGTATTAGTTTAAGAAAATTCCCTTCTATTCCTAGTTTGTTATAATTTGTTTTTATTCAGTGGACTTACTGGAGGCCTCATAAATTATTTCAGCTATAGATTTAAATTTACCTTTTTTTTTTAAACGAATGGTGTGTAGGGCGTATGTTGTATGCTAAAAACATGATAGCTGCTGGCTTAGACTTTAGAATCAGGAGAACCTAATTGCTAAAAAGTTTCTATTTACTAAATGCTCAGAATATGTCAGGTCAGTGCGCGTAGGCTTTGAACACAGTAGTTTAGAAGAAACAGGTACACCAGTCTAGTGAAGTCAAAAAGCCTGGTGGATCATTTAGGCTGTGGGCTGATGAAAAGTAATTGATGCTACTCACGAATATATGTGTGCAACGCACACCTACTTAACACACACCGGGATTATAAAAGTCTTTGAAGTTCTTGTGCAAATAGCTTGGATTAACCAGTTTGTTTGAATGCCAAAGCTGCATAGTTACTGTTACTTCTAAATAGAGGCTAGGCTGCAGTTAGTTAGGGAACCTCTGCATGTGCACATGTGCCTTGCTCCAGACTCCTAGGAAAATCATCAGCCTTTCCCACAGCTGTTCTCCTTCTAGTGTGTACACAGCTAAAGTGTGTAGTGGAAACACACATTGAAGTGTCTTTCCAACTCTTTGTTCAAGGTGTGTTCCCCACTTCAAAATACCCACCGAGAAGTTCCTTGACATCAAATAAATTCAACTCCACAAACGTTATCAACAGCCTGGTTTTTCAAATGCATTGTGTGTGTCCTCATGTGACATATAAGGATGAAGAATTCTGGACGACTTTGCAACCTAATTGTAACAGGGAGCCCGTGGAGACTACATTTGAACTTTTTGAGGGTAGAGCAGTGTTATTTTGAGGTTGAATTGAGTTTTGGTTTATAGAGCAAGTAGCAGGAATTAGCCTTAGGGAAACCTTTTTCTTTGTCTTGGGAGTGATTATTTTGCTTTTAGTCATGTAGATTTAAATCATGGACCTCCCTACCTACTCTTTGGAGAGCTCTGAATGCCATGAATTAATGTAAATGTACTTGCTTTTGACTAGGTGGTAAAATAATTTTTAAGAATGTAAACTGAATGTACTAGCACAATTGTATACCAGTAGAATTAAATTTTTTTCCCTTTGAAATCCGTATGGAGGTTGCGTGATGGACAGAAATGGATTTTTCTTTGAGTATTCAATTGTGCTTGCGAACAACTCAGCTAGCTGTTTATGAATGGTTTCTGTTTTGTTTTTTCTGAGCACACAGCTAGACTATATTTCCTAGCCTTCTTTACAATTAGTTGTGCCATTGGAATTGGTTCTCGTTAAAAATATGTAAGTGGAAGCGATATGTGGCACTTGCAGGGCAAGGCTGTAAAGAAGGGACTAGGCTTCCATGCTCTCTTTCTCCGTGTCCCTGGTGGATGCAGTTGATGAAGAGTCTTAAGGGTGGCAGACCCAGGATGACAGCAGTCTGGGTACCTGAACTGCCTCTAAATGGAACACTCCTGCAAACCTGGAACATTATCTTTAAACACTAAATAAAAAGAAGATAAACTGTTTTGTTGACATTTTTATCTTTAAAAAGTTACTTTTATTGTTGTTCATTTACAGTTGCCTCCTCCCTCCCATTGCTCTCCCCTGCCCTGCCCACCCACTCTTTACATTCAATTCTCTCCACCCTCCACTCTTGTCCTTGTCCATGGGTCCTTTATAGATTTGTTCCTTGAAAATTTTTTTATCTAACTTGTTATAGCAGGTCACATTACCCAAATAAAACAGTGTTCTTGCCTAAGCGCTTCTTCATAGCAAACTGGGAACTGGACTTGTATCACATAAACATACATGCCCCTCTCTCCACTTAATACGTGAGGAGATGCATGAAAAGGATCTGAAGTCGATTTGGCAGAGCAACACATGCGTTGAGTTATTGATATTTCACACATGGCATTTTTTTTGAGAGAATAATTCGGACATTAGAAGATTTTAGAATATTATCCTTGATTAACTTCTCTGGTCTCTCAGGTTGAGACACACACAGTAGGTAAGGAGTAGAATCTTTCTCAAAGGAATCCATGACTCTACTATCCATCATTCAGGGATAAGAAAGTGAATCATAGATTAGGAAAGTTGGGATTTAGTTAGACCTGGGTTCATGGGGTGGAAAGGCCGGAAGATTTTTACTGGGGGATGCTGGGCTTGATCAACCAATGGAACCCTGAGGTTTTAGGTTGAGTTTAGCTTTTTGGATTCTGTGACTGGGCTATTTTTAAAAAAAATTATTTTATGATGGTAAGAACACTTAACATGGGATTTACTCTGTCAACAGATTTTTAAGCGTACAATAGAGTATTGCTGTCTGTAGGCACAATGTTGTGCAACAGATCTCCAGAATTTACTCATCTCACATACCTGGAATTTTATACCTTTGATGATCAATTCTTCCTTTTCCCCTCTTCCCAGCCCCTGACAACCACCGATGTACTCTTTATTTCTATGAGTCTATTTCAGATACCTTATATAGGTGGAACTGTCTGTACCTATCTTCTGCAATTGGCTCATTTCACCTAGAATAGTGTCCTCAAGTTTCACGCGTGTTGTCACAGATTGCAGGATTTCCTTCTTCTTTTAAGGCTAAATAACATTTCATTGTATGTCTATACCACATTTTTTAATCCATTCATTCATCAGTGGACATTTAGGCTGGTTTCACTTCTTGACTATTGTGAATAGTGCCATATAAACATGGGAGTGCTGATATCTTTTTGAGATTTCGATGTCAATTCTTGGGATGAACACCCAGAAGTAGGATTGCTGGATCATATGGCGGTTCTGTTTTTACTTTTAGTTTTTGAGGAAACTCCATACTGTTTTTAATAGTAGGTGGTACCATTTTGCTTTCCCACCAATATTGTAAAAAGGTTCTATTTTCTTCACATCCTTGCCAACATTTACTGCCTTTTTTAAAAAATCCTCACCAGAGGTATGTTTTTTTTTTAAATTGATTTTTCAGAGAGAAAGGAAGGGAGAGAAAGAAACATTGATGTGACAAACATTGATTGGTTGTCTCCTGGATGTGCCCCAACTGGGGATTGAAACTGCAACCTAGATATCTGCTCCAATAGGGAATCAAACCCACAGACTTCTGGTGTAGGGGAAAATGCTCCAACCACCTGAGCCACTCAGGGGTTGTCTTTCATTTTTCAATAATTGTCATCCTAACAGGTATGGGATAGTAACTTATTGTAGTTTTAATTTGCATTTCCCTGATGATTAATGACATTGAACATTTCTCACACATCTGTTGCCTATTTGTATTTCTTCTTTGCACATGGCTAGATGTTCTAAAAGCCACACTGTGTAATAGTTACACCATTCTTTAAGCTTTCACTGAAATATTTTTGAAAGTCACAAACTGGTTTCAGGTATAAATGTGGAGAATTAGGGAGAGGAATGTCTACTTCCCAAGGTGAGACTGGGGGGCTGGGGATCAGTGGTAATTCAGCTGCAGCGGATGGCAGTGCTCGCTAAAGTGGTGTGTGCACAGGGTCATCCCGACCAGGGGCAAAGTGCAATGTTAAGAAGGCTGGAGTGGAAGGAAATTGGGGCTCTTTCTTCAGAGGATATGTGAGGCAGTACTCTGAGAACTGTTAGAAATAACTGGGGATGCTCTAAGGAGGTTCTTTTCCTAAAATAGGCCAGTGGGATCTGTATATTATCATTTGGATATGAACAGTGTATTTTTATTTTGTAGTCATAGGCTGGTGAAAATGTTGAAATATGGATGACATATTTAAGTTTGATATGTTTCATTTTTACTGTTCGTATCAGGACTTTCTCCTAGTCATACCTATTAATGGGAGTTTAAGAGACAATAATGGACAATGAGTTTGCCACCATCTCTATCATACAATATATTTTATGGTAAGGTGGCTGTGCAGGCTCAAGTACCAAATTTCATCAGAGACAACTGACTAACACTGAAGAAGGAGATGAACACAATAGCAGGGCCATTCACTGGAGGAAGTTAAGATACCTACTTGTCCAATATTTACATAATTATTGATTTAAAAAATTTTTGGTGCCATCTTTGTTTGTCTTCTTTCTTTGTCTGCATATACAGTTTATTTTTTTTCTCTTGACTTTGTTGAAATTGGTTGGGATTTTTGTTCTATGTTTAATTATATTTTATTTCTATGTTATATATATGTGTGTGTGTGTATATATATATATATATATATATATATATATGCTCTATTATCTGTTATTTTAGTCATTACTCTTGGAATTTAAGGATGTACATTTAACAAAGTCTAAGGTGAGTGGTTATTTTACCCAACTCCCAAATGGTATGAGGATCTTTGTATATGTGAACTCAAATTACACTTTTCTTATCTTACATGTAACTGTGTCTAGTGACTTAGCTCTATTTTTTTATACTTCATGAAATAGATATTACTTTTTTATGCTTTCAATACTAGTTTAGATTTATCATAGGTGTGATCATTTCTTTAGTTACAATAATTGGATTTGAGACCATTTGTGATCATGTATTTCTTATTATAATACATCCTTTAGATGTTCATTTAGTAGGATCTTTGGATGGTAAACTTCTTCAGTTTTTGTTTATCTAAATGTTTTTATTTAAATTTCATTCTGAAGAATAGTTTTTCCAGGTATAAAATTCTAAGTTTGAAGTGATTTCCTCTCACAATTTTGAAGATGTTATTATACTATCTTCTGACTGAGAAGTTAGTTTTTAGTCTAACTCATGTTATTTTATAGGTAATTAATTAGTTTTTTCCCCTTTGACTACTTTTAAGATTTTTTCTTTGCCTACAGTTTGTCTTATGTATGGACATTTTTTTTCTATTTGATATTTATTGGACTCTAAGAAATTATACCTTTAATTAATTCCTGTCTTTCACTTTTCTCACCCTTCCTTTCCCTTGTATTCTCCTTTTGGAACTTGAACTAGGCATATGTTGGAGCTCTTTGTTATAGTGTCTGAGTTTCTTAACCTTTCTTGGTATTTCTGAACTGAATTCTGAGTACTCTTTGGATATATTTTCCGGAAATAAATCTCTCTTCAGCTATGTCCAAACTGCTGTTTAATTTATCTAGTGAGACTTTTAAAAATAAAAAGCCCAACTTTATTTTCTTAGATTTGCATAAAAACAAAAAATATACTACAGAATGCAGTATACTATATTATACTGCGTTCATTCTCAATGCAGTTTCTCCTATTAATAACATACTAGTATAGTATATTTATTGTAATTAATGAACTAATAATGATACACTATTATCAATTAAATATACTATTTGTAGTTCTTTAATTTTTACCTAATGCCCTATTTCTGTTCTAGGGTCCTATCCAGGGTTCCATATTACATTTAGTTGTCACATCTGCTTAGGTTCCTGTTGACTGTGACAATTTCTTAGACTTTCCCTGTTTGGTGGTGGCCATGACAGTTTTGAGATATACTGGCCATGTATTTTGTAAAATGTACCTCTATTAAGATTTTTCTGAAGATTTCCTCCTGATTAGACTGGAGTTATGAGTTTTGGGGAGGACAATCACATAACTTCCTCCCAAAGAGCCATTTCTTATCATATAATATCAAGGGTACATACTATCAATATGACTCATCATTGATGTTGACCTTGATCACCTGGCTGAGGTAATCTTTGTCAGATTTCTCCACTGTAAAGTTACTTGCCATCCAACCCCTTTTTACACTGTCCTCTTTGGAAGAAAGTCACTATGTGCAGCCCACAACTAAGGAGTTGGTTGTGTCTACCTCCTTGACAATGCAATATGCAATACATTATTTGGAATTTTTCTTTATGGGAGATTTATTTCTTCTCCTCCATTTACTTATTGATTTAATCATTTATTTATATCAGTATAGACTTGTGGATATTTACTTTATACTTTGAGTTATAGTCCAGTATTACTTAATTTTAGCGCTCCAACTATTTCAACTTCAGCCACTGGAAGCTCTTTCGGTTTACTCCTATGTCCCTGTATCACTGTGATTTAATTTTTTTGCATCTTTTTACTGTCTCTCCGTACAAGGTTCTCTAAGCTCATTTTGTGTATTTTCTCAAGTCCTAGACTCAACTATTTCTCCAAGGAGGACCCCTAGCTTTTATTGGAGAATGGTATTAAAAACAAGACATAAATGATCATTAGTGATCATTGAGTTTGAATGACACTTTTTATACCTTAAGTATTTTTGTGCTTTTTAAAATTTTTTACTTTTTTTTTGGTCATACAAACACAGGTGTCAGTTTTTTTCAGACTCTGGAACATGGCGGCCAGCACACTCTGCTGCTTCATTCAGCTGCACCTCACTGGGCTCGAGATTCATCTTGTCCTCATCCTTATCCTGGCTCAGTTCCATCTCCTCTAGGTTATCCTGCTGTGTCATCTCAGCCAGCTCCTCCAGGGATGCGTCCCTCCTCAAGAACAAGATCTTTGGGCCCGCAGGGTCTGGCAGCACTTGGCCTCTGCCCCAAGCTGCTCAGCCTGCTGCTCCAGAGGCTTCCTGTCATTCATGCCTCTCTGCCCCTGGGCAGGGTTGGCCATGGTGCCCATGGTGCTTGCTGCCCACACCTTGAGCATCTACAAGGCCATTAGGCTGACCTACATGCTGTACATGGCCTGAATGCTTTGGCAGATCTGCAGCATCTCCTGGATGGTGTCCTTGTAGCCATGCTGGACCTCAAAACTTCCATATCTGCTAGAAGGCCCCACTCGTCCAAGGTTGTAGATCTGAAAGCAGAAGCTGTAGATGGCTTGGACACAGTTAATCATCCTTAGTTTACACTCCATGTCTGTAAATCACAAGCACATCCTCCGGGTGTGCTTGTCTGACAATACCTCTAGGGCAAACTAGTAGATGCTAGAGGTGTAGGAGACTCGATGGATATCGGCCTCCCACTCAATATAATTATTGCACAGGTCCTACTGCCGGGTGGACTCCACTGCCGGAGTGACCACCAGGTACAATGCAGTGGAGTTCATGCTGGGCCACATGCCACTCCTCCTCCAACAGCACATGCAGCGGGTGAGGGGTCTTTGCGTATTTGCCATCAGCGCCTGCTCAAAGAGGTCCCATGCGCGCTTACAGACATGCGCATTCCAGCTTGCCGCCCTCTAGCAGGAGATGAATTTGGTGAGGTAGGTGTGCAGATGTTGGACACATTGGGCCACTTGAGCAGCGAGATGGTGCACTTGTATGCCTTAAAAGTCTTGACGTACTTGTGCTCATCCAGGAATGTGGTGTAGTTGATGGCAATCTGGGGGTGGGGATCCACAGTTGCAGGATGTTGTCACACACGGCGCTGGTGGACTGAAAGGTGACGAGACTTTCCTCCAGGTTGGCGAGCATGAACTACACCTTCAATGACTTGTACACACGATTCTGCATGGACTTTGAGCCACTGAAGTGCTTGGCAGGGCTGGCGGACGGTGTTGTTGCCTTCCACAGCAGCCACAGCCCTGGTCATAATTCTTGTGTCAGAGCTCCAGCTCATCCCACTCCCACAACATGCTTGCCAGTCTACCCAACCACTTGAAGCTCCCCTTGGTGGCCTTCTCCAAGGTGATGTGGGCATCATCTAACAGCCCGTCATCCTAATAAAACTTTGGGGTTTCTTCCATAGTCTTGAAGGGGTCCACTGTCTTCACAGACTCTGGGTACATTGTCAATGATCTCCAGGAGGTGGATCGATGCAAGGCCAAGAGCTTGTACCACTCAGCAAAGGGTGTGGGTTTGGGTCAGCAAGATGCTGTTGAGGAGGAGGGGCTGCTGGCTGATGAGCTGCTCCAAGTGTGCCAGGTCCACGTTGTTCTCCTCCTCCAGCCCCAGCTCTGAGACAGTCTCCATCTAATCAGTGATTATGTTCTCCTCTAACTGGGCATAGCTATTGAACACCTGGGTGAACTCCCACACTGTCATCACAGCGGATGGACTCCTCTACACCTCCCTGCCCCACCCCCAGCCTTCACAGATATAGTAGATGGTCAGCAAGCAGCAAAGCTTCCCCACTGTTGTTGAGCAATGGCGCCTTTTTCAGGTTCTGGGAGATGAGGTCGCAGAGTTTGTGACACCGGTAGTTGGACTTGTGGGCCTTGGCCACTGAGCACTTGTTTTTCACTACAGCGCCAGGCACTGTGCAGTCTGACCCAGCTGGTCACTCATTATGAGATGCTCTGTGCGGTTTTCTGTGCATTCAGGGCTCAGCTTGAGGAAGCACCAGTAGCCCCGCACAGCTCAGGTGTGAGCGCAGGAAGCGCAGGTACAGGGGCCAAGTACAAAAGTGCTGTGTGATGGGTGGTATCTGGAGCACACAGTAAAAAGTGCGGCCAAGTGTATGTATGTGTGTGAGACGCAGCCCTGGTCCATTGGGAATTGACAGTAATCTAGCCACAGATGTGGTATTTAGTGCATGAACACCAAGGGCCCCTCATGGCAGTAGTTGGCATCCTCACAGGGAGAGTCAGTCAAACAGCGTTGCTACACCTGTGCCTGGCGCACCTTTGGGGAATGATGCCAGAGTTTGCAGCTACTGAACAGCAGCTTCAGTGCCTGCTCATACAGCTATTTGAGTCTGGGCTTCCGGCTCCCTGGTTTGAACTGCATGTAGTGGCGCCAGCATTGGACAGAGAACTGGTTGCCCACCACTTCTTCCTCATCTGCATGCGAGGTCTCGTCTTCCAAGGCAAGGTCTGGCTGCTCTGGCCCGAGAGTTGCATCATCACCATCGTTTTCCTGGCCTGCCAACTACAGGCTGCATTTGTGTTATGACTTTTAGTTTTTTATAGACTTTTCTCTTTTTTATATTCCAATTCCTTTAAATTTTCTCAAAACAAATATATCTTTTATGATCCATATCTAATTCCAGTGCCTGGAATGGTTGGAGGTCTAGGTTTTTTTGTGTGTGTTTGTTTCTGTGATTTTGCTCATGGTGGCTTATTTCCTTATCAGTATATGGTGCATTTAAAAATTATGTATTAATATCTGTTATTCCTCTTATGCACAGAAATTTTGAGGCTGAGGCTGAGGGTGTATTCTCTCAAAGAAGACTATTAGTTGCTTCTACCAAAGAGGTGCCTGAGGGGCCCTATGGACCTTATAGCACTTTAAATTAAATCTAAGCTTTAAGATTTTAAGTTTCATTATCAAGTGAAAGCTTAATTTCTCCAGAGAGATCTTTCTTTTGGAATATCCATCTAAATCCATGGTTTTTGAGTCCACATTTTATATCAAGTTGTCTTCAGTCTATAATTCTGCTCTCATAGTATTGAAGAGTGCTCCTAGTCCTACTATGTACTGAAGTGATTGGTCATGGGGCTCCCAGCGTAGAGTTAAAAGCACAGGCCTTGTAGCCAGACTACCTGGATCCCAATTTTGTCTTTGCTATTTGCTTAGCTTTGTGGCTTTAACCACCTTGCATCTTCATTCCCTCACCCACAGAATTGGAGTAATTATAACTTGCCTCATTGGATTAATAAGGGATTAGATATTTAGCACATAGAAAGTCCATTTTGTTGGTGTCTGCATATGATTTTAGGGCAGCTGGGAAACTTCAGTTCTCACTTAGCTTCCTGGATTTGTGTTTTATTTCTGGCCTCAGCAAATTTCTCTTTGTTGTAGGCTTACCTATTCATCTAAAATAGTTGCAACAGTTAGGGTTTAGGGTTCAGAGAAGCATAATATAGGTAAGTAGAAAGCAATAGCGAGAGAGAGAGGTTTTTTGTTGTTGTTTGATAGGGATTTGACCTTAAGCAATTATACAATAGAAGCTGGCTGAGAAGTTTCTGTAATCTCAGATCTTGTCTCTGCTAGGGCTTGAAGTGCACAGGGCAGGCAAGGGAAGAGGGATGTAAAGAGATAGGCAGCAAGAACCACTTGAAACTCGCGAGCACCAGTAAGAGGCTATGAGGATGGACTGAAGACCCTCTTCTTTTGGTAGTATGGGTGCTCTGCAGGGGCCAGGGTGCTTCGTCACAGAGCTAAACACATACACCTGGCCCAGGAGGCAGAGAAGGTGAAGGAAAATATAGGAAGAGTCAAGGCAGAATAGTCGGTATAGTTGTTTCCTCAAGCCTAGGGTAAGCCAGCAGATAAGCACCATGTATGAGTTACAAAACGGTTGCTACCTCAGTCCCCTCTCCAAATATCTCTTGTGACTCATTCTTAACTGGAATTACACAAGATAGGGAATTATGGGAACTATAGGTCAGCTTAGCCAAATTGATATTTTACGAAGTCACCACAATAGTATTGTAAATATTTTGTAAGTCACTGTCATGTTATGTAGGGGGAGAATTTCAGGATCCCTATATTCACCTTGTTGGTTGATACGGAATTCTTGACTATAAGCTTTGTGAGGACAGGAAAATATCTTTAATTGCTTTCTTTTGTATGCCAATGCCTAGCACATTAACTTTTACATACTAGCTTCTTAATATATATTGCTGGATGAATGAATGAGTAAGATATTCTAGATATCATGGTAAGAGCCAGGGATACAAAGCTAAGACATATTCTTTTCTTCTCTCATGGAATGTGGAGTCTACTTAGATAAGACATGTAGAGATACACACATTAGAAATATTTATGCATGTATACAACCTTTGCCAACATATGGTGGACAATTAAAATTTAGTATAAAAATAATTTATTATGTTATTAAAATATGGCTAAAATCATTTTTAATCCAAAATTCTTGTTTTTTAAATTTAGGATGGGAAGTTAGATTTAGTAAGTAACATTATACATTCAATTTAGAAAAAAAGGTTTTGGAATAAAAATTTCTGACTCTTTAAATTTCTTTTAGAGGAGAATAATAATTGTGGCAGAGAGTGGCTGGATGGTCACTAAACCTGTTTTCTCTCTCTCTTGTTTTTTTTCTGAGCCCACTTGAAGACTACAGTTCCCAACTTTTCTTACAATTAAGCATTGTCATATGTCTAGCAATAGCATGGAAGCACACATGATGTATATCACTTCCAGATCTGGCCGATATGAACCGCCCATATGTGATCTTCCATACACCCTTCTGTAGCTCTGTGCAGATGAGTATGACAGTTTCACAAGTTGTATGTTGAAGATATCTGGGAAACCATGTACTGCTGATTATGAGACTGAAGGATCCTGAGTGTCTGAGCTATCATTTAGAGGAAAGTTAGCATATAATCAGGAAGACCTGCCACCCATACAAGATCATTCATTGAGAAAAAGATATAAATTTTTATTTTTGAAGCCACTGACATTTGGGGTTGTTGATACAGCAACCCATGTCATTCTATATAATACAAAGATTTATGATGAGATATAAGAAATGTGGCTTCAGCATATGCATAAATGATATTATATAATATACATATTTTACATATATAATAACTTTGCTGAGAAATACATTAAAATAAAAAGCAAAGTATATTGCTTGTCATCATATATGGATGTTCAAATTAACAGCAAACTTGATGTTCCAATATTTATCTTCAATAGCCTATCTATTGCATTTAATCTATTTCATTAAACCTTGTATGAATGTGTTACAGTGCATTGGAAAACCTCTACAAATGCATCGTTTCCTAAGCCTGTGAAGCTCATTGGGTTGAGAGTCAAAAAACCAAGAATCCGAAGATGAGTGTGTTAATTTTAAATCATGTGTTCTCAGATAATCACTTTTCATTTATTAACCATACACCTTCAAAATAATATACCCGTTAATTCTATTTACAGTGAACTTGGGATAGAGTGAAGAGTTTACAGTTTCCAACTTTCAGTCTTTTGCACTGTCTGAATTTTTCCAAGAATTTTCATACTTCAAAAATAATATATCATTTATGAATCCTGACATCAAAACCAGAGAAAGACATTATGGGAAATGAACACTATAGGCCAATAACTCTTATGACTGTAAATGCAAAAATCCTCAGAAAAGTTGTGAGCAAAGCAAGTATAGTAATGTATAAAAAGAATTTACACTATGACCAAGTAGAATTCATACCATGAATGCAGGTTGGTATAACATCCGAAAATCAGTTGATGTGATGGTATAGTATTTGAATGGAATAAAGGAGAAAAACCACATTATATGCCAATAGATGAAGGGAAAGCATGTGTACCCTGGCTGCTGTGGCTCAGTAGGTTGGAGCACTGTCTGGTACAACAAAAGGATGCACATTTGTTTCCCAGTCAGACACATACCTAAGTTGTAGGTTTGATCTCTGGTTGGGGTGCATATGGGAAGCAACCAACCCATGTTTCTCTCTCACATCAATGTTTCTCTTTCTCTCTTCCTTCTTCTCTCTTGAAAATCAATAAACATGTTCAAAAAAGAAAAAGAAAAAGCATTTGACAAAATTCATTATCCCTTCATGACAAAAACACTTAGCAAATTAAGGAATAGAAGGGATCTGTCTCAACCTGACAAAGGACATCTAGGAAAAGCCACAGCCAATATCACACTTAATGGTGAAAGACTGAATATTTTCATGTAAGATCAGGAGAAAGACAAGAATGTCTGCTCTTCCAAGTGTATCTAACATTGCTCCAAGTTTTTAGACAGGACATTAGAAAAGAAAAGGGAATAAAAAGGCATCTAAATTAGAAAAGAAAAAGTAGAACTTTCTCTATTTACAGACAATATAACCATATATAGAAAAATTTGACACTCTTAGAACTAGTAAATGAGCTCAGAAAGATGTCAGGACATAAGATCAATATACAAAAACAACTGTATTTCTATACAGTAACACTGAACAATCCAAAAATATAATCAAAGAAACAATTACATTTGCAATAGCATTTAAAAGAATAAAATATTCAGGAATATATTTAACAAAGTAGTGTAAAACTTACATACTGAAAACTGAAAAACATTATTGAAAGAAATTAAAGACCTAGATGAGAATAAAAGACCTAACAAATATCAAGATATCCCATGTTTATGAACTGAAAAACTTAATATTGCTAAAATGACAATACTACTCAAAGCAATCTACAGATCCAGTGAAATCCCTATAAAAATCCTAGCTGCCTTCTTTATAGAAATTGACAAGCTGATCCTAAAACTCAATTAGAAACATAAATAATCTAGAATAGCCAAAACAATCTTGAAAAAGAACACAGTTGGTAGTCTCACACTTCCTAAATTCAAAAGTTAGTGCATAGCTATAGTAATCAAGACAGTGAAATCAAATCTATACATAACTGTCATGTACATAATCAACTGATATTTGGTAGTGTTGTTAAAACAATTCCTTGGGGGATAGGATAGTCTTTTCAAACAAATGGTCCTGGGACAACTGGATAGAATAAAATTGGCTCCCTATCTCACACCGTACACAAAATTAAGTCAACATGGATCAGAAACCTAAATGTAAGAAATAAAACAAACACAAGTCAAAAAAAAAACTTTCATAAAAATATCAAAGCAAAAAAACCCAAATTTCATAAAAAGTCTTAGAAGAAAACATAGGTGTAAATCACTGTGACTTTGGATTAGGCAATGGTTTCTAGACATAACACCGAAAGTACAAGATACACACACACAAACACATGTGACACAGACACATGTCTCTTGTATTTCAAAGGACACCATCAGGAAATTGAAAATGCAACCAATGGAATGGGAGAAAATATGTGTAAATTATATACACGATAAGGAACTTGTATCTAGCACATATAAAGGATTCTTACCACTCAACAGTAAAAAGGCAAATCAATCAATTTAAAAATGGGCAAAAGATCTGAATAGATACTTCTTCATAGAAAATATACAGCTAGCTAATAAACATGTGTGAAGACTTTCAGCATCATTAGCCATCAGGGAAATGCCAATGAAAACTACAATAAGATACCCCTTCACACCCACTAAGATGACTATAATAACAACCAAATACATACTGCTGACTTTTGTTGAAGATATGGAATAATTAGGACCCTTTTACATTGCTGGTGGGAATGTAAAATGGTGTAGCTGACTGGGAAAACAGCCTGGCAGTTTCTTACAATGTAACAGAGTTGCCACATGATACAGCAATTCCATCCCTAAGTACATACCCAAGAGAAATAAAAAGTACGCTCACATAAAAATGCAGTTAACCTTTGAACAATGCACAGCTGAAAATCTGTGTATAACTTTCGATTCCCCAAAACTATGAATAGCCTATTGTTGACTGAAAGTCTTGTTAATAATGTAAACAGTAGGTTAACACATTTTGTATGTTATATATACAGCATTCTTACAATAAGGTAGGCTAGAGAAAAGAAAATGTTATTAAGAAAATGATAAGGAACATACATTTGCAATAGTAATTGAAAAAAATTAACATATGAGTGGACCCTCACAGTTGAAACCCATGTTGTTCAAGGGTCATCCATACATGATTTTCATATCACCATTCTCCATGATAGTCTAAAGGTAGAAGCAACCCAAATGTCCTTCAAAGAATGAATTGGTAAACAAAATATGGTATAGCAACATAATGGAATATTATTCAGCAATTAGAAAGGAAGGAGAGGATCCAAGATAGCAGAAGAGTAAGTGGAAGCTACACCAACCTCCTCCTAGGACCAATCTGAGATTACAACTAAATTGTAGAGAAATCATCCAGAATAATCAACTGAACACTAGCTGGAGAGAAGCCTTATAACCATGGACAGACAGAAGAAACCACTTCATCACAAAAAGACTGCTAGGCAGTGAAGAAGAGGCATGAGAGGTCTGGCTGGGCAACCATGGGCAGCAGTTTTGAAGGGATATTTCAGCAGCCTGGGGGTTTCCTCTGAAAGGTGTGGGGTCTAAACCCCAAGCTGGGCTTCCTAGCCTACAGCCCTGGAGCTGGAAAGAACCCAGATAACACCCAGCTGTGAAAAGCAGCAGTGTTTCTGTTTCCCTGGCACAGAAGAGCCTCTTAAACACACAAAATTTCTTTTGTAGCCACTTACCCTTGGCTCTAGCAGAGGGAGGGCAAAGTGCAGTAGAATTGCTTGAGGAGAGTCTGGGGCTGGTAGCCCTGGAGAGAGAATCCCTGGGCTGAGTCTTTCCCCATACTACAGAAGCCATCTTTCTCAGGCGGAGCACTCTGCTTCAAGTGGCATCAACCTGAGGGGAGGCAATAGCCACGCCCACAGGAATTACTTTGCCCCACTCTGTGGTGCTTAAACCCAACTACTGATTACAGATGAATCAGATTAATAGCTGAATAGTTTAGCCCCTGATTAGTTTAACAGATAAGGCTGAAAATACAAAGAAGCAGCCAAATGGGAAGACAAAGGAACAGACCCTAAATGGAAGAACAAGAGAATTCTCCAGAAGAATTGATAAAATGGAGGCAGTCAATTTATCATATAGAGAGTTTAAAGTAATGACTAAAAGGATACTCAATAATAGTAGAGTGATGATTACAATGAAAAAAGACATAGAAACCATAAAAAAAGGACAAATTAGAAATAAAGAATGCAATAGCTGAAAGAAATAATACAGTAGAAGGAATAAAAGTAGCTCAGATGAAGCAAAAGATCAAATCAGTGTTTTGGAAGATGAGGTAGAAAAACACACCCAGACAGAACAGCAAAAAGAAAAAAGAATTTAAAAAATGAGGAGAGCTTACAAAACATTTTGTACAACGTGGAGTGCAACAACATCTGCAACATGGGGATGCCAGAAGGAGAAGAGAGTGAGCAAGGGATTGAGAACCTATTTGAAGAAATAATGACTGAAAACTTCCCTAATCTGGTCAAAGAAAAAGGCACACATGTCTAGAAAGTTCATAGAGTCTCAAAAAAGTTGGACCCAAAGAGGCCTACACCAAGACACATCATAATGACAAGCATAAGATTTAAAGACAAGGAGAGAATCCTGACAACTACAAGAGAAAAGCAGTTAGTTACCTACAAAAGAGCACCAATTAGACTGGCATCTGATTGCTCAGCAGAAACATATCAGGCCAGAAGGGAGGGGCATGAAATATTCAAGGTGATGAAAAGCATGGACCTACAACCAAGGCTACTCTACCCAGCAAGGCTATCATTTATAATCAAAGGAGAAATAAGGAGCTTCCCAGACAAAAAAAGCTAAAAGAGTTTGTTAACACCAAACCAGTACTGCAACAAATATTAAAGGGCTTGCTTTAAGATGAAGAAAAACAGAAAGAAAAAAAACTGAAGAAAATAGTCTAACAATAAAATGGTACTACATACATATCGATAATCACTTTAAATGTAAATGCTTAAAGGCTCCCACCAAAAGGCATAGGGTAGCAGAATGGATAAGAAAGCAAGACCTGTATATGCTGCCTCTAAGAGATGCATCTCAGATAGAAAGGTACACACAGACTAAAAATAAAGTGATGAGAAAAAAATATTTCATGCAAATGATAAAAAAAAAAGCTCAGATAGCAGTTCTTACATACAACAAAATAGACTTTAAAACCAAGGCTATAGTAAGAGATAAAGAAGGACACTACATAATTATAAATGGTACAATTCAACAAGAGGATATAACCCTAATAAACATTTACACACCCAACATAGGAGCACTTAGATACGTAAAGCAAATCTTGATCGACATAAAGTGAGAGATCTACAGAAATACAGTCATAGTTGGGAATTTTAACATTGCATTGACTTCAGTGGAGAGATCTTCCAGGCAGAAAATCAACAGGGAGATAGTGGCCTTAAATGACACAGTAGATCATATGAATTTAACTGATATCTTATGTGCATTTCACCCCAAAGCAGTAGAGTATACATACTTTTCAAGTGCACATGGGATGTTTTCTAGAGTAGATGACATGTTAGGATGCAAAACAAGTCTCAAAAATTAAAGAAGATTGAAATCATATCAAGCATCTTTTCTGACCACATTGCTATGAAACTAGAAATCAATCACAAGAAGAACACTGAAAAACATGCAAAGACATGGGAGCTAAATAACATGTTATTAAACAATGAATGGGTCAATGAGCTCAAGGAAAAAACAAAAGATAACTTAAAACAAAAGAAAATGAGGACATAATAATTCAAAATCTGTGGGATACTGGGAAAACGATCCTAAAAGGGAAATTCATAGCATCACAGGCCTATAATAAAAAACAAGATAAAGCTCAAATAAACGATCTAGCTTCACACTTAAAGGAACTTAAAGAAGAAAGGACTCAAATAAATGAAATCAGAAATGAAAGAAGAGAAATAACAACTGACACCAAAGAAATACAAAGGATTGTAAGAAAATATTATGAACAACTATATGCCAACAAACTGAACAACCTGGACAAAATAGATAAATTCTAGAACATAGTCTTCCAAAAATAAATCAGAGAATCTGAATAGCCAGATTATACCTAATAAAATTGAAGCACTAATCAAAAAATTACCAAAAAACAAAAGCCCTGGAGTAGATGGCTTCACAGATGATTTTACCAAACATTCCAGGAAGAACTAACACATTTCCTTCTCAAACTATTTCATAAAATTAAAGAAAGGGGAAGGATCCCAAACTCATTTGATGAGGCCAGCATTATCCTAATTCCAAAACCAGATAAAGACACTACAAAAAATTATAGGACAGTATCCCCGATGAACATAGATGCTAAAATCTTCAACAAAACCTTAACAAACTGTACACAGCAATGCATCAAAAAAGATCGTATACCACAATCAAGCGGGATTTGTTCTGGGCATGTCAGGTTGGTACAATATCCACAAATCAATAAATGTGATTCACCACAGAAACAATGAAGAATAAAAGCCACATGAATATAGTAATAGATGCAGAAAAAGCATTTGAGAAAGTCCAGCACCCATTTGTGATAAAAACTCACAGCAAAGTGGGTATAGAGGGAACATACCTAAACATAATAAAGGCCATATATGACAAACTCACTGCCAGCATCATACTCAATAGGCAAAAACCATAAGTGTTCCCCCTAAGATCAGGAACAAGACAGGTATGTCTGCTTTTACCTCTCTTAGTCAACATAGTACTGGAATTCCTAGCCACAGAAATCACACAAGAAGAAAAAATAAAAGGCATCCAAACTGGAAAGGATGAAGTAAAACTCATTATTTGCAGATGACATGATACTGTACATAGAGAACCCCAAAGGTTCCACCGAGAAACTATTAGAAATGCTGAGTGAATTCAGCAAAGTAGCAGGATAAAAAATTAATATCCAGAAATCAGTTACTGGTATTTTTATGTGCCAGTAATGAACTAACAGAAAGGGAATTTCAGAAAACAATCCCATTCATGATTGCTTCAAAAAGAATAAAATACCTAGGAATAAACTTAACCAAGGATTTAAAAGACCTGTACTTGGAAAATAATAAGACCCTAAAGAAAGAAATTGAAGAAGATACAAATAAATGGAAGCACATACCGTGTTCATGGATAGGAAGAATTCACATCATTGAAATATACATACTACTCAAAGCTATCTATCCATTCAATGCAATTTCTACTAAGATTTCAATGATATCTTTCACAGAACTAGAACAAGTATTTCAAAAATTTATATGGGACCACCAAAGGCCGCATATCACAGAAGTGTTCCTGAGATAGAAGAACAAAGTTGTAGGACTCATGCTACCTAATATCAAACTATGCTACAAGGTCATAGTAATCAAAACAGCATGGTATTGGCATGAAAACAGACACATAGACCAATGGAACAGAACAGAGAGCTCAGAAATAAATCTACACATTTATAGTCAATTAATATTTGACAGAGGAAGCAAGCACATACAATGGGCTAAAGATAGTTTATTCACTAAATGGTGTTGGGAAAATTGGACAGATACATGCAGAAAATTGAAACTAGACTACTTTCTTACACCACACACAAGAATAAATTCAAAATGGATCAAAGACTTAAGTGTTAGACACGAAACCATAAAAATCCTAGAAGCATAGGCAGCAAAATCTCAGACATTGCTAGTGGTAATATTTTATGAGATATATCTCTCCAGGCAAGGGAAACAAAATAAAAAATAAACAAACAGGACAATACAAAACTAAAAAGCTTTTACACCGCAGGGGAAATTATCAACAAAATAAAAAGACAACCCACAGAATGGGAGAATATATTTGCTGATACATCTGATAAGAGGTTAATATCCAAAATATATAAAGTAATTACAAAACTCAATACCAAAGACCCCCAAACCCCCAAACAACTGAATTAAAAAAATGGGCAAATGACCTGAATAGACTCTTCTCCAAAGAGAACATACTAATGGCCGATAGACATATGAGAAGATGCTCAATGTCACTAATCATCAGAGAAATGCAAATTAAAACCACAATGAGATACCATCTCATACCTGTCAGAATGGTCATCACCAATAAATCAACAAACAAGTGCTGGAGAGGATGTGGAGAAAGGGGAATCCTTCTGCACTATTGGTGGGAATAAAGATTGGTGTAGCCACTGTGGAAAGCAGTATGGAGATACCTCAAAAATAAAAATGGATTTGCCTTTTGACCCAACGATCCCCCTTCTGGGGATATATCTGAGGGAATCCAAAACACTAATTCAAAAGAACACGAGCACCCCTGTGTTCATTGCAGCATTATTTACCATTACTAAGATATGGAAGCAGCCCAAGTGTTCATCAGTAGATGATTGGATGAAACAATTATGGGATATTTACACAATACACTACCTCTTGACCACGAAAAAAAGAAAATCATACCCTTTGCAACAGTATGGATGGGTCTGGAGAACATTATTCTAAGTGAAATAATCCAGTCAGAGAAAGACAAATACCATATGATTTCACTCATATGTGGAATCTAATAAACAAACTGAACTAACAAGCCAAACAGAGACAGTTTCATAGATGGAGAGCAGATGACAGCAGATGGGGCAGCAGGGTAGGGGGATGGAGGGATCGAACAAAAAGGAAAACGGTCCCATGGACATGGACAATAGTGGGGTGATTGCTGCGGGGAGGGGAGTATAAGGGGACTAAATGGTAATGGGAAAAATACAATAAAGATTAAATAATTACTTAATTAAAAAACAAAAGAAATGAAGTAGTGATATATGCTACAACATGAATGAACCTCAAAAACATTTGTTAAGTGAAAGAATACATCACAAAAGATCACATATTGCATGATTCCATTTACGTATAGTATCCAGAATAGGCAAATCATTGGAGGCAGCAAGTAGGTAAGTGTTTGCCTAGGGTGAGGGCAGTTGAGGGAAAGTGAGTAGTGATTGCAAATGGGTACATGGTTTCCTTTTGAGTGATGTTAGTTTTTGCAAGTTGCTTGTAACAATGATCTCATAACTTTTGGGTACACTAAAAGCCATTGAATCATACAATTAAAACTGGTGAATTTGATAGTGTGTGTTATAGCTCAATGATGTTGTTATAAAAAATAAAGTGACATATCACCCTTTGTGTTCCAGTTTTCTTGTCTCTATCTGGTAAGCAGGAGTCGGCTCACATAGTTGGCTATTTGCTTCCATTTCCGCTCTTCTGTGACTCCATGGCTTCGTGATTACCAGCAGACATTGATATTGTTGCACATACTGTATTTTTAGTATCTAATGACTTTTAATAGTTCTAAGACAATCTCAAATTATTTTTGGAAGTTTCTGGGGTATAAATAACAAACCAATGATCATTTCATTTGTAAACTTAGAGAGTAAAGCCATGTCTTTCCTGGACCATTTGAAGGGTCACCACTGATACATGAACCTTAAGAGAACTAGGTTTCTATATTATCTCGAGTAAGAAAAACATTATATGTAATAATAAATTTCTATCAACTTACATTGTTAAAAACCATCTCTTAGCTGCACTGTCTGAGCAGCACACTTGATACACTGATTAATCGAGCACCAGAGAAGCAAATTGAATCAAAATTTAATGTCCTTTGGAGAAGAGGCAGACAAAAACTTGGCAGACCGTATAAATTGAAAGTGTATAGAGTACTGGCAATGATTAGAACTAAGAGGCTATGATTTGACCCAGGCTTTAAATCATGCTTCTTGAAAAATACTTAAAAAAAGCAATAAATATTTATGACCGTTTAATGACAGAACCAGACAACACAAGCCAACAGAAAGTCCCAAAATGTAATCAGCTTCCAAGGGTTAAAATGATCGTTTTCATCACGTAGCTTGGCTGTTCTGGTATATAGTGAAGGTAAAAGAAAGCAGGATCCTCCAGCTGTTTGGGGCTTGATAAGGGTTTATGCTAAGAACAGAATTGATAGATGAGATTCCTAGCACAACTTCTAACAATAGATCTTGCTGGTGAACTTTGGGAACCAATAGCTCTAAGATGGTTAGTTTGACACAAAACAGTAGAAGTGGTTTTAACAAGCCAAGGACACAGGCTCATAACCACCAGAAGTGGTGATACCAACAGTGAACAAGACTCTGCAGAAAGTGTCATCTCTATGCATAAGTAGTCTGAAAGAGCTGATGGTCACCAAAGGCTATTCAGAAAGGCACCAACAGGCAAGACACTGACTGTCATGTCCTCTTTGGATGTGAGGAGGGTTCTATGTAGTTATCTAGACCTATAGCCATCATTAAAAATAAAAGCCATTTCTAAAAACAGAGACAGTTGGAAGGGCAAAACATGAGCAAATTAGTTTAGAACAAACTTCTTGGAAGTTAAAGGCCAGAAAAAAATATTGGTTAAAACTGAAGAAGAAGAGAATGCAGAATTTTGGAATTAGATGGACAGTGATTATCTTAAGATGCTTTGTATTAGTCAGGATAAGATAATCTGTACTGAGACAACAAACCCAGAAGTCTCTGTGACATAACATAACATAAATTCATTTCTTACTCTGGTAGGCAGACATTTTCCTTTACCTGATCATTCAA